>CAMOHE010029715.1:0-26388 GCA_946598075.1 Artocarpus hirsutus | reverse complement strand
TGACCTAAAATCACCATGGTTTCCTACATGACAAGTTCTATATTTTGACACAATCTAATATTATCTTTAACAGGATGATGGAATGGATTGTTGTTGGATATAAAGTGAATTATGTGAGGAATGTGAGTGATTAAGAAGGAATCTGTCCCTCATTTATTATAAGAAAGATATCTATGGGCCCCTCAATAAGTTAGACTAAAGTAAAATGTATGGCCATACTGAAATGAATTGATAAAGGTTATCAATATCAGTCTACTTAAGATTGAGAAATAATACGATTGAATAGTATAAGGATGACATAAACCATGCCTTATGTTCAATCAAGGTATCTAGTGACAAAAGGACTTTAATACTTATTGTGGATTAGGTTATGTCAGATTATTGATATTTGCATAACTTGGGTAATCATAATGTCTTGCTAGAAGCCGCTTATGATTTATGGGCCAAAAATAAAATTTCAAGCCCACTACTAATGTTATGTGAACCTACAGGGTCGCACACTTAGAGCAGACCAAGAACGAATTTTGGGTTTACTGTGTCTAGGTTCAATGAACCTGATAATGTCTAGATTCGATGTACTAGATATGTCTAGGTTTTTTTAATATGATTTAAAACATTATCTAGATTCTCTAAATCATATTCAAATTACTGACATTATCTAGATTTTCTAAATCATATTCGAATTACTGATATTATCTAGATTTTCTGAATCATATTTGAATTATAGACATTATCTAGATTCTCTTAGTCATATTCAAATTATAGTTTACCCTAGTTAAAATCTTACTCTATCTCAAAGTCAATAGATATATATATATCTGTTTTATGGTTTCTAGCTGAATTATGAAGAGAAAAGGCGTTCTCTCATTCAAAAAGGCAAAAAACATTAAAATCTTAAAATTAGAGAGAGTTATTTAATGCAAAGGAGGGGGTGCTAGCACACCAATTCATTTTTGAGAAAGTCTGTTCATGTGGATACCTACAAAGGGTGTTGCCCTAAGTAACAACGTCTGAATCCGATCCCAAATACTAAAAGCTTGAGTTAGGGTGCCACCAGAGTGAACCCGCTCTCTCCCTTCTAGAATCTTGCCCTTTTTGTCATCTTGATAAGATTCTATGACTTTCTTATCAATCTAATCAAATTGCATGGATCCTGCAAGGGTTTTGTGGGAATTAATTTTAATTTTTTGCTGCTTATTTAAATAACAAAACCCAACAGAAACATATTTTATGTAGTTTATGAAAATATGGTTAATTTTAGAACTTTTTAGAATATTACAAACCTTTATGACTTAACAAGAAAATTACCTTCAATAAGCTTAGAAAATAATTAAATCCTAAAGTTTATCAAAAAGTGATTAGGCTACACCAAACCCTACATAGTACCGACATATAAGCAAAATAATACAAACCACAGTCTTACAGAAAATAAATAATGTTCTTATTATTACATGCCTTTAAACAAGAATAAACAGGTAATTTAAAATGTCACACACTCCGCACGTATAAACCAACAGCGTCTTACTTGGTGGTGTCCTACAAATCACCTGGAAGGGGGGAATTTTAAAAACAAGTAGAATCATGAGTGAAAAGCTCAACAAGACTTACATTGTAAAATCATTATTTATAAGATAAAATATGTGAAATTAAATACTATGGAGGGAGATTTAATGAATAATTATCCAAGTAATTTCATACTTACCTATCATATTCTAAGATTATTTGGAATCAGAATCTAATTTTCATTATATGCAAGCCATCTAATCACCTCCGTATTGGACTAGTTGGGATTTAGGACCTGCCCCTAAGGTCGCTCTCTGCAAGAGCTAATCTCTATGCGTGGCATCATGCACTAATATATCATTCTAAACGGGGGTTCTTAATCTATTCAATACTTAGTGTCATTATGATCATATCATCATTCAAGCCTTATATTACTGGGTTATTATAGTTACATTCATTATTTCGTTCAGTATATTTTTGTATTTCCAACATCCAATGGAAATACAAAAAATATAACAATGCATTCCTCAAAAACATTTTAAAGAAAACACAGTATGACCAAAACTTTTTAAAAATCATGGCTATCAAATGAGAAGGTTCTAGAGTCCCATCTCGTTATCTAGCAAGATTGCACCAACACCGTGGTCTTGTTCCATTACATATTAGCTCCTTAGAACTGTAAACAACCTTAGATGTGGTCTAGATACATTAATATCTAAACTTGAATACTCTACTTTAGTTTGCTATTTCATGACACCTTAGTGTACCTTTAGATTTCAAATAATCATGTATGCCATCTATTATCTTCTCAATGTTTTGCACATAAAATCATAATCCTTTCAAAAACATTTCCAAATCATTAAATGATGACAAATGACAAGCAAAACTGCCATTTTGGGATGCCTAGTTGGCCTACCGACCATTTGGGTCTAGCCTATCAAACCTGCTAATATTCGGCCTACTAACCATTTGAGCCTGACCTACTAAACTAGTCAAGTTTGGGCTGCTAGTGGCTGAGTTTAGCCTACCAACCTATCGAAATCTAGAAAATTTTTAGATTTTAGTCTCGACAATCTCAAGCTTCAAAGCTCAATCTAACCTGTTTTAGCAAGTCTCGGACTATGGATAATGTTCAGAAATCATAGAATAGCATACTAGAGCACCATTAAACACTTTTTCCTCAAATTTTCATGCATTTTTGCAATTTATTCTAAAAATTGAAAAAAGTAAAAGCTAGTTTAATTTGGTTTTAGTTCAAATAAAGCTTGGATTCATGTTAGAAATCATCATACAATCTTAGATTAAACATTATTTAAGGTTATTCATGCTCAGATCATCACATGCACACTTAGATTTTGACAAATTAAGTGCTTAAAACGAAAATACTTTAATGAAGGATTTCTTAAAATTTTGAACAAGAATTTGAGCATAATTTCAAAGATGAAATCTTCAAAATAAGAGTTTGAATCATGAGGAACATTTCTAACCTTGGAATGGACAACTTGGCTTAACTTTGCTTGGGTTGGATGGCTCCAAAACTGGGTTTTCCTTGGCTTGGACTTAGCTGGAAATGGAGGCTTCCCCATTTTGGTTGCAACTAAGTATGTTGCTCAAAGTTTGAGCTCTTAAAACAATGAGAGTGTGTAGGTGTGTTTGAGTGTTTCTTTCCTAGGTTATACAAAGAGAGAGAGAGAGAGAGAGAGAGAAACGTGAAAAGGAAAAGGGAGAGCAATAGTGGAGGGTCCAAATATGCTCGTTATCAATGAAGTTTTGGAGATGGTTTTGGAAGTCTCACACACAATTTTAATAAACAAGTTTCAAGGAGAAAACTGGGTCTCACACACAATTTTAATAAACAAGTTTCAAGGCTATTTTCAGGCTTTGTATGGGTGAGGCCACAAATGAAGCCTATGGGGAGCATTTTTGAGTTTCCACAATTGTGAACTTCTAGCCTTAAAACTACATCTCATGTGTTTAAGTCTGAGTGTAAAATAGGGACTTGTTGGGCATTTAGCAATTTGTTGTTAACAAAAATATGATTTTTAGGAAATAAAATAAAATACCAAAATTTGTAAAAAAAAAAAATAATAAGTTAATAAATGTAAAATTTTAGATAAACCAACAAATTAATTATAATGAAATTAATAAAAAAAAGTATCACAAAATGATTAAATTAAGCTTAATTTGTAATTAGGCACACTAATTTACCTAATTTGCATACTTAACATGTTTTATTAATTTTAAATATTACAGAAACCCATCAACTAAACTTAATGTTCCAATATTCCTTCTAACCGTAAACAAGTTCAAGAACCATTATCCTCATCATTACTCATGCAATGATTCCATAAAAAGACAAGAAGAAGTGTTCTACCCATTGCTGGGTATCGAATAAGAAAATCATAACAAAATCAAGCAAGCCAAAAAAATTCATGGGGCTTAGCCAAATTATCTACTCTAAGAACCATCTTAACGGAAATGAGGGATTTCCATTTCCTAATTTTGCTTTTTTTAGATTTGTTCCTCCCAAAAATAAACACAAAAAATACATAGAATCAACTAAAAACGGTACCAAAACACCTAACTCGTCGGCAAATCTAGCCATAACTATAGGACTACACTAAAGGAGGAGATGTACATTTAGACAGGCAATATTACATAGCATCAACAAATAGATCCAAAGAAAGACGATTAAAAAAAAAAAAAAAAAAAAAAAAAAAAAAAAAAAAAAAAAAAAAACTTCAGTTTCTTGGCAACTAGCCTAGAAAAGCAAAGCAATATAGCAAACTTAATGAAACACTCTTGTTGTTTTTCCACTCCTTAGTATGTTTTGACCGATTACCGGCTAAACGAGGTCACCAATTGTTGCAACTGCTCTCACCATGATCCTCACTGTTGTATCTGATCTAGACGATCAAAATTAATTGGAGGAAGCTTCCATCCGAATGGTTGGAGGCACTCCCTAATATGGAGATATATATATATATATATATATTTAAATAATGTACATTTATGTTTCATTAAGTCATAAAACCGTCTTGTAATTTTATGGTTTTTAAAATCTCATCTTATGTTTGGATCACCGATTTAGTCCAACTCATTCTAATTCGAACATAAATTAGTGTTTGATGAAGAGAAAAACAATTTAGTTCAAACTATCATCCTCAATTTGAACCGGTTGGCTTTCTCTCTCTATCCAAACACTCATTCTTTTTTTCTTTTTAAAGAAATTGATCCATTCCAATTCAAACTAACTTAAAAAAATCCAATCCAAATGCTGATTTGAATTGAAAATCTCATCTCATATTACTTATTCCAATTCAAACTTGTTCGGCTAGAATCAACAAACTAAACATTACATGATTTTATAAAAAAATACAAACAACATTTATGTTTTGACTTTAATGTTATTTTTTAATCCATTATTCATGAAAAGTTAAAAAGAAAAAGGTTTAAATTTCTTAACTATACCCTCTAAGATCCATTAATCATTAACCATTAACCATTAAGCATTAACAATTATGCTCTATTGTTTTTTTTTAATTTAGTTTTAGTTTTAACTTTATGGTTCAAATTTCCAATAGTAGTTATATAATAAGATCAATTAAAAAGCAATATTAAAATGAATTAACACTATTTGTGAGATACTATTTTTTATTACTATAAACTAATTAATACTAACAATTAATTCCAAATAAACTTCTAACGTTCTAAAAGCTTGCACGATTGCCAAAAAAACTTTATTGAATCCACAAATGGGCAAATATCAATACACTCATAAATCAAATACACATGTGTTGTAGAGATTGGCTGGCATTGTTGATCTTACTAAAGGATGATGTGGAATTGATGTATTGGCACAAGCTGCACAAGGTTGTTAGTTTTAGAAATCTGTTTTGTATCAATTAGTTAGTTAGTTATAGAGTTAGTTGTGAGTGCAAAGGGAAATAGATAAAAGACTGTATAATACCTGTGTAATGTGTGTGAGAATAAAACTCATCAAAGGTTACTATACTCTAAGAGGAATAATGTCATAGTTCAACTAATGAATAAGAGTTTCGTGTGCTTCCACCAGAAATTAAGTGTCTTTATTGTTCTTGTTCCAAGATTTCTATTTTTCAAAGAATAAACTCATAACAATTTGGCATTAGAGTTGAGGTTGGCCATCGATCATGAGGCAAACTTCGTTTGACATTAAGAAGTTTTCTAGAAAGAATGATTTTGCCCTCTGGAGATTAAAGATGAGAGCACTTCTAGCTCAACAAGGATTGGAAGAAGCATTGGCCAGAAAGAAAAATCTTCCAGCCACCCTATGAGAGAAAGAGAAGAAAGATATACTCGACAAAGCCCATAGCAACTTAATTCTCTACCTCGGCGACAAGGTACTAAGAGAGGTCTCAAAAAAGAAATCTACAATAGCAATTTGGGCCAAAGTTAAAAGTTTGCATATGACCAAATCCTTAGCAAACCATTTGTTCCTAAAATAGAGGCTTTATACATTCAAGATGGGTTTTGGGAGATCGATTGAAGATCATATCGATGATTTCAACAACATCATTCTTGATCTCAAGAATATCGATATCAAGATTGAAGATGAAGACCAGGCGTTGCTACTATTGAGGTCCATGTCAATTGAATATGAGACCTTATCAGATACGCTCATCTACGGTAGAGACACACTCACCTTGAATGAAGTTCAATCAGTGTTGTTTTGAAAGGAATTAAAGAAAAAGGTAGATGGTAAAGAAAAAGCTATGACAGAAGGATTCACAATTAAAGGAAGATCTAAGAAGAGGGAAATACGTCCAAAGGGCAAGTCAAGATCCAAGTCAAAGTTTCATAGAAAATGCTTCTTCTGTCATAAGAAGGGCATTTCAAGAGGGATTGTCTTTAGAGAAAGAAGCATGGTGGAGATAAGCACGGCAGGGACAAATTTTGAGATATGGTTGATGCTAATGTTGTCTTGGATGGTTATGAAAGCTCTGATCTTCTCTATATAACTGATGGAAAGACAACCTTTGAATGGGTTATGGATTCAGGTTGTTGTCACCATATGTGTCCAAATAAGGGCTGGTTTCAAGATTACAGTGAGATCAATGGTGGACAGGTTTGACTTGGTAATAACCAATCTTGCAAGATTATGGGTATTAGGACGATAAAACTTAAACTAGTAGATGGAACTTATAGAAGTTTGTATGAGGTAAGGCATGTTCCGGTCTTGAAGAGAAACTTAATTTCTCTTAGGATGCTTGATTCACAAGGGTATGTCTTCAAGGCAAAAAAAGGCATGATCAAAGTGGTTAAGGGGTCCTTGGTTCTAATGAAAGGAATCTTAAGAATGGGATCTACATTTTGCAAGGGAAGGCAGTTGTGGGTTTAGTCGCAATTGGTTCAGACAAAAGAATCTTGATGACACTACTGTGGCATAGGAGATTGGCCCATATAAGTGAGCATGGTCTTAAAGAATTGAGTAAACAAGGCCTACTGGGAAAGGAAAAGTTGCAAGAATTGGATTTCTGTGAACATTGTGTTTATGGAAAATCCAAGAGAGTGAAATTTCCCAAGGCAATTCATTCCACAAGGGCAATTATGGACTATGTCCATTTAGATTTGTGGGGGACATCAAGAATACCATTTTACTCAAGAGCAAGATATTTCTTGTCTATTATTGATGGCTATTCTAGGAAGCTATGGGTTTATATTTTGAAGAACAAGAATCATGCACTAAGGCACTTTAAGGAGTGGAATGTGCTAATAGAAACTCAAATTGGAAGGACGTTAAAGAAGTTAAGAACCAACAATGGGTTAGAGTACTGCAATGATGATTTTGACTAGTTTTGTAAAGAAATAGGAGTTGCCAGGCATCATACAGCAAGAAAGACTCCTCAACAAAATGGCCTTGTAGAGAGAATGAACAAGACTATCTTGGAAAGGGTAAGGTGTCTATTATCAAATGCTAACCTGCCAAAAACCTTTTGGGCTAAGGCTGTGATGACAACAGCATACTTAATCAACAAAAGTCCATCAGTAGCTATTGACCTTAAAACACCAGAAGAAATGTTATATGGCCATCCACCTAACTTGAGCAATCTCAGGGTATTTGGTTGTGTGGTGTTTGCACATATCAATGAAGGCAAGCTGGAGCCAGGGGCCATAAGGTGTATGTTTTTGGGCTACCCTAAGTGAAAGGGTTCAGACTTTGGACTGTTCAAAAGAATTGTCCTAAAGTTATAATAAGCAGGGATGTTATCTTCAAAGAAGATGAAATGTTTTATAGAAGCCAAGATAGCATATTTAAGGTCAATCAAGATCATGAAGTACTAATGGAGGACAAAGAAAGGTTATAGGTTTACGTCAAGACTTTCCAGTCAAAAGATGCTACTAATGATCAACAGTCAGAATACGATCAATCACAGGAATAGCTTGAAGAAGCAAGAGGCTCTCTTGAGGATTATTCTTTGGCCAGGAACGAGAAGAGGAGACAGATCAAACCACCAGAAAGGTTTGGGTATATAGTTCTTTTTTCATTTGCCTTAATTTCAACTTCTTAAATAGAAGAGAATGAACCTCAAACTTATGTTGAGGCTATTAGTAGTGAACACTCTAATAAGTGGAGGGCAGCAATGGTGGATGAATTAAGATCCTTACAAGAGAACAACACATAGGAATTGGTAAAAAAGCCTGACAAACAAAAGGTTATAGGTTGTAAATGGGTGTTTAAGTTCAAGGAGGGAATTCCAGGTTTGGAAAAGGCACAGTTTAAAGCCAGGCTAGTTGCAAAGGGATTTTCCCAACATGAAGGAATAGATTATAATGAGGTATTCTCACCAATGGTTAAACATAGTTCAATAAGGATGCTGTTGCCATTGGTGGCTCATGGAGATCTAGAGCTAGAATAGCTTGATGTCAAAACTGCATTTCTTCATGAAGAGCTTGAAGAATCTATTTACATGTCACAGCCTGAGGGGTTTGCCGAAAAGGACAAAGAGGACCATGTTTGCCTTTTGAAAAAGTCCTTGTATGGACTAAAACAGTCTCCTCGACAGTGGTATAAACGTTTTGATTTTTTTATGCTTCAAAATGGCTATATGAGATGTGAATATGACAACTGTGATTACTGCAAGTCAGTAGCAGGTGGAGATAGGATTTACTTGCTATTGTATGTTGATGATATGCTTTTAGCATGTAAAGATAGAACTGAGATTGAGACTACTAAGCAACTATTGAAGAGTGAGTTTGAAATGAAGGAAATGGAAGTTGCAAGGAAGATACTAGGCGTGGAGATTATCAGAGATAGATAGAAAGGAATTTTGTTCTTGTCTCAAAGGAGCTATCTTGAAAAGGTGTTAAAATGGTTTAATATGGATCAATGCAAGATAGTGTCAACTCCATTGGCTATGCACTTCAAACTCTCACTAGCTGACTCACCCAAAAATGAGCAGGAAGCAGTCTCAATGTCAAAGATTCCCTATTCTAGTGCTATTAGCAGCCTTATGTATGCTATGGTGTGTACAAGGCTGGATATAGCTTTTGCTTTAAGTGTTGTTAGCAGGTTCATGGGGAATCCAGGGAAGTTACATTGGGAGGCTGTTAAGTAGGTGTTCAGGTATCTCAAGGGCTCAATGGGTGTAGGTTTGCTCTATGAGAAGCATGGTAGTCATGATGGTTTAATCTCTAGTTTTGTTGATTCAGACTATGCGGGATGCATTGACAATAAGAGGTCTCTTACTGGATATGTCTTAATGTTCTGTGGGAATGTTAAGCTAGAAGTCAACATTGCAGCATGTTGTGGCTCTCTCAACAACAGAAGCTAAATTTATGGCATTAATAGAAGCTATGAAAGAGGCTATTTGGATGAAGGGATTAGCAACCAGGTTTGGATTTCAACGTGCAACAACTGAAGTTTATTGTTATAGTCAAAGTGCTATTCATTTGGCTAAAAATCAGGCTTACCATGAGAGAACTAAGCATATTGACGTGAGACTCTATTTTGTTAAGGAAGTAGTATTCCGTGGAAAAGTGAACTTGAAGAAGGTCTCAACATTTAAGAACCCAGCAAATATGGTGACTAAAGCTTTACCCTTGGTTAAATTTAAACACTATTTAAATTTGCTAAGTGTAAAGGTTGCTGGTCTACAAGTTTACTAGTAACAGGCTGCAATGAATCAGAGGTAACAACGCAGCCAGGTGGAGAATTGTTGTAGAGATTGTCTGGCATTGTTGATATTACTAAAGGATGACGTGGCATTGATGTATTGGCACAGGCTGCACAAGGCTGTTAGTTTTAGAAATCTATTTTGTATCAATTAGTTAGTTAGTTGGTTCTAGAGTTAGTTGTGAGTGCATAGGGAAATAGATAAAAGGCTGTGTAATGCAAGTGTAATGCATGTGAGAATACAACTCATCAGAGGTTACTACACTCTGCGAGGAATAATGTTATAGTTCAACTTATGAATAGTTCAACTTATGAATAAATTAGAGTTTCGTGTGCTTCCACTAGAAATCAAGCGTCTTCATTGTTCTTGTTCCAAGATTTCTATTTTTCGAAGAAAAAACTCATAACAGCATGATTATATGAAGACAAAAAAATACATGTAATTGAGGAAAGAAAAGCAAGCAAGTTGAAGTATTTGTCATTTTAAAGGACGTTTTAATAATAAAGAAAAATAATAATCAATGATTCTTTGAATGAGGGTTCTGTATTCCACCCAAAAGAGATGTGTTGATTTTATTGTCATTAAAAAAACTCCCAACATTGATTTTGAATATGTCATAGAGTACAAGATTTTTGTTGCAATAAAATTTTTTGTGCTTTTTTGTTCTCACGATGATTTTAATAGGACGATAAGAAAGAATTTCTATAAAACAAATACACTTGGCTATTGGCCTTGGTTGTCAAAAGAAAAAAAAGTGCTTGCGCTCATATTTTTTAACGTTGTACATAACCTGTTTGTCAAAACGCCTAGCTGAAGCTCTTAGCTTATTTGTTAGTTTTATGAAATAGTAAACGACACATGATAATTTGATGTTTGTGCTTGTTTGTGCTTTCTTTGTAATGGAAAAGTAAAAAGTTCTCTTATACAACTTAAGATAGCTAGGTTATATGTACTGTTCATGTACCAGAAGCAATAGGCAATGTTCGATATGTTGGGAAAAATTTTCTGGAATGCCAGTTATAATTTATGGTTCTTATGCATACATAAAGATGATTCTCTGTTAGTTCCTTCAATGATACAATGGTTTATCTCATTAAAAACTATTACCTATATTCTATATTCCATATTCTTTAGTACTATATGACTATTTTATGTTCTATCACTCTTACATGACTTTGACGTCCACCTCAAACTTGTGCTATTACTCTTCATTAGTAATAAAGGGTTTTAAGTATGGTTATTCATAGAAATGTGCCTGATCTATAGTGGAATTTCTCGGTCCATTTATCGATTATTTATTTATTTTTGGTTATTTCATCTTTGTATTTTTTTGTGGAGGCAACCATAATCAGCAAGTGCATAATGTTGGTCATGTGGACATGAAGAACCACATCTTTCTTCTTTTTTCTTTTTTTTCGAAAAAGAAACAGAAAATTTTTTTTGGTCGAGGGGAAAGAACATCCGTGTGAGAGAAGGAAAATAACAAAAGAAAACTCATCAGCAAAAAAATTGAAAAATACTGACAAAACTATGCTACAAAATTGAGGACCAATTTCTGACGACATCAACATATAACAAATCAGAAAATTCTTTATCAGTATTAGTCCAATGGGCAATGTTTGGTTTGATCTTATCCTACATGTCTGAGAAGCCTTTGTCTAAACCTCCAAAAAATTCTTTTGTTTCTTTCCAGCCAAACTCCCCACCAAGTACTAATTTCCTTTCCAGACTGCAATATTCGTTTGTATTTTAGGGATCTTTCTTCTTCTCTGCATGATGATATACTTATAACCTATTTCACAAGGTTAGTTTTAACCAATTTTTCAGTTAGGAGCAGTATAAAGCTCTTACAAGCTACAATATAAAGAAAAAAGTTGTTACAATACGAAGCACTCATATACTACAGTGTTTACAGTCTAACCACCATGTCAAACAATCTATTAGTCTTAATTGTGCGCAATACGAGTGTTGTAATTTGCGTTTCATCTAACTTCTTTTTTCCTTTTTGTTTTCTTTTTAACTTACACGTTTCATTCCTTTTGGCTGCGATTTCCTGCATATCGAATCATACGCCAATTAAATATGCCTACGAAACACTCTCATCAAATGTGCATCTTGGATGTGTTTATATAATATGCTTACTGAATGTGCTTATCAAATACGCTTCAGCAACACGGTTCTTGACACCTTGTTAACGTGCTCTTTTCTTCTTTTATCTTTATTCCTCTCTTCTTAAATTATTTGTTGCATTCCTCTACGCTACCATTTCCCTACATATTAAATCAAATGCCTATTGAATATTCTCATCAAATGTGAATATGCTTATTGAATGTGCCTATTAAACGAATTTGCTTATAAAAAACGCTTCATTAGTACGCTTTGAAATTGTATCAAAAACCTATTACGTCTGAATGATGTGCTTATTGTGGCTTATGGTCCAAGAGAACCCAAAATATCGCAGTCTTTCATTTAGGAATCAAGGGTTTCAGCCTATAGATAAAGAAAATTACAATGTTGCACCTTGAAATATTCATTTTTTTGCATTATGTACGTGAACTTTTAATCTTGGCATAATACACTATTAACTTTGCAATCATTGGCATTAAAGATCCAATAACTACTTTTAATTTCTGTTAAGTACTCTATTTCACGTGTTAAGCTTTAATTTTTTTCCTTAAAATGACGAGCTCAACTCTTGAGAAAACTTGCATGTGAATTTTGTGATCAAAACTATTCATGCTTTTTAACACTTGTTAGCTATTGGTCCTTAATTGTCAATGATTTCAAAATTCATGATGTATTTTATCAAGATTGAAAGTTTAAGGTATATTATGCAAAAAACAAATAATATAGAGTACAACAGTACAATTCACTCCAATAGATAAGTAACAAGATGGATGCTAATATAGGTCTTACTCCTATAAGTATGGAACTATCTAGATATACTGTCAAATTCGCTATCAAAACATGTGTGAAGCGGGGGAGAAAAGAACACACTACCTATGTTGTTAATAGTGATGGTGAAGTTAGCAGGAGAGTCGCCAACAACAAACGACGCATGAAGAATTATGCAGAAAAGAGATTATCTAATGTGAATGTTGCACATGGGAACTCCAGGATCAGAACTGCAGAAAAAGTTGGTATCCTTGTTACTTCAAATTATAATCCTTCTAATTTGTAAGTATGTAAAAGCTCCATCGATGCTTGAACTTAATAGGGAAGCTATGTTAGATATTTTAGTTGTGGTCCATGTGTCATATTCGCATTACTTATTTTATTTAATTAAAAAACAATAATTATTAGGTGTCAAAATCATATTCGTCATAAGAGAGATATTTTCTATTTACTATACAGATTGATGGTACATAGGTTATTTAAAGAATCCTAATAAAAACTGGTCCTTTTTTTACTATTAATGTTATTAAGAGAGAGAAATGCATATTTCTTCAAAACTTCTTGAGTTCAATTTATTGAAATTGAAGGTTTCATCATAGATCAAGGTATGTTTTCTTCTCTAATTATTGTTATGTGAGAGTCATATAGTTCTAGGATCTTGGCACTATGTTTATGCAATATTCAGCCTGCATTTGCATAATTAAGAAATCTCCTAAGGTATTCGAGCCATAAGTTTAAAAATGTATGATTTTCCATTAACGATCATTGATTTCTTCTTTAATTAAATTATTAAGAAATATTTTCTCAAAACCGCCTGCAGCTCGTTTTGGTTACTAATTTGATGATCAATTTGATTTGTTGATTATATTATGTTGCTTATTTGATTATATGTCAATTTACGTTCACATTCAAAATTAATGGATTTAAAGATTCTATTTTATGAATCAAACTTACTGTGATTGAAACGCAAAGCATTCATAATGATTGAACGGCTTTTCAACTGTGTGAAGAGCCATATGTATAACATTCTCCCACTGAATGCCATTATTTGTGCTTTCCTCATATATCACCAAATACATTAATTATGTTAGGAATAACTCACTGAAGCCATTATGTTTCGACGGATTTCCCCCAAAAAAAAAAAAAGGGGAGGAGAGGACGGTTATAAAATTTCAGATAATGGCTAAAATCATGGGATTTATTCCCCATGTTTAATGGAATATTGGCTGCATGTTTCTGGCAAACAATTAGCCCATTACCTAGTCAAAGCTTGGTTTTTTTTGGTCTATTGGAAAAAGAAGTTGGGCTTTTGGCCCATTACTAGAACAACCCAAATAAAACTCTTGGATCTTAAATCCATTAAAGAAGAGAATTGGGTATTAAAGTTTAAAGGCTCAAAGCTGCGCCGGGTAATAGATCCAGGTTGAACCCAACCCAATCTAGTCATGACCCGAACCCATTGATCGACCAGTTTGGCCAGTGATTTTGATAGTTGACTTTGACTTTGACCATTGACTTTGACCCAAAAAAAATTTCCCCCCTTTTTTCTAAAGCATTAAATCAGAATCCTAAAATTAAATTAAATTAAAATAAAATGACTGAATCTGAAAGTTTAATGTCTATTAAGTTGTATAGTATTATTTTTTTATTTTGATATCTATATTATAAATAATTTGTTAGTCACCAAAGTGGTTAAATTAGAATGTTCCTATAGATGTCAAATTCAATAAAATTCAATTACCAATGATTGTGTGATGCTATTACTGAGATGATGACATGATGATATATATATATATATATATATTTCTTTATAATGGGTGTTTTGAAGTTCATTAATTATAAAATATTTAAGAATCGCCTAAAGGTTGATTAGTTATTTTATAATCATGAACATGACAGTGGTTAATTGATATATTTGATTAGATATGCTTGGTATATCCAAAGATTACAAACATGTCTAATTGGAGTGTATTTAATTGCCAATTATATGAAATCTAAAACAATAATAATAAGCATCAATTATGTTTATTGTCATATGTTGTTGGATCACTCAAAGGAGAACGTCAATGTACTTTTATGTTTATGTGAATGTTATCTGAATTTGTGTTACATGTTTATATTTATGACTCAAAGCACTAATGTATGAGCATTCTATCTCATTTGTAGCATTTGCCTCTGTTTCTCTTCGTTCGCAAGCTTCGTCTATTATGAAGTTCAATGGGCTAAATTTTTCTGAATGGTCTGAACAAGTTCAGTTTCTCTTAAGTGTCTTGGATCTTGATTTGACACTCTTGAATGATAAGCCCATGCTATTATTGATGCTAGTAGTGCTAAAGAGAGATCTTTCCATAATGCTTGGGAAAGATCAAATAGACTAGGCTTAAGGTTCATACGGATGACAATAGCAGAGAGCATCAAGTCAACGATTCCTAAAATTGACAGTGTTAAGAAATTTATCGAATCTATAGAAACCATATCCCAATCTTACACTATTGATAAGTCAATTGCTAGGACACTGATGGGTACGTTAACTACCATGAAGTTTGATAGTTCTCGCATCATGCATGAGCACGTCACTATAATGGTAAATATAGTAGCAATCTAATTGGGATCCATGGGAATAAAAGTAAATGAAAGTGTCCTTGTGCAATTCATCATGAACTCCTTAGCTCTTTTGTATGGTCCATTCCAAATAAATTACAACATTATAAAAGACAAATGGAAAGTGACAGAATTGCAAACTTTGCTTATTCAAGAGGAAGCAAGGCTAAAAAAGCAAGGAATTGACACTGTCAATCTCATGGGTCAACCAGGAGCTAAAAAGAAGCCAAGAAAGAAGAATTAAAAGGGAAACAAAAGACCACTAAAGGTTAATGCGTCATCTACCCAAATCCACAAGAAGGAACAAAAGAAAAATGTGTGCCATTTCTGTGGAAAGCCTGGACACTACAAGAAAGATTGTTTGAAGCGTAAGATGTGGTTCGAAACTAAAGGAAAGTCTAGTGCTTTTGTATTTTTCGAATCAAATTTGGCAAAAGTTTCTTGTAATACTTGGTGGATTGATTCTAGATGTACCACTGATGTTTCAAATACGATGCAAGGATTCCTTACGACCTAAACCATAAAAGCAAATGAAAAATTTGTGCTTATGAGGAATCGAGTCAAAGTTCCAATTGAAGCCATTGGAACTCATAGTTTGATTTTAGACACTAGACATCATTTAGATCTTTTTTAAACTCTTTATGATCCTTCTGTTTCTCGCAATTTAATTTCTTTGTTAAAACTTAATATAGCTAGATATTGTTTTAAGTTTGGAAATGGATGTTGCAGTTTCTTTAAGCATAATCATTTTATTGGTTCTGATGTTCTTTGTAATGGTTTATATAAATTAAAGCTTAATAATCCTTTTGCTAAGACTCTGTTGACTTTGAATCATAATGTTGGAACTAAATATGGTTTAGTGGATGAAAGTTCAACTTACTTGTGACATAAACGTTTGAGTCACATATCCAAAGAAAGAATACAAAGATTGGTAAAGAATAAAATCCTCCCTGACTTGGATTTTACTGATCTTGGTATTTGTGTGGATTGTATTTAGGGAAAACAACAAAACACATAATCAAAAAGAAGGCCACAAAAAGCATGCAGCTTCTTGAACTTATGTACACCAACATATGTGGACCTTTTGATGTTTCGTCTTTTGGTGGAGAAAAATATGTTATCACCTTTATTGATAATTTTTCATGTTATAGATATATATATCTATTTGTTACATGAGAATCTCAATCAGTAAATGCCTTAGAGGTGTTTATTATTGAGGTTGAAAGACAATTAGATACAAAGGTGAAAATTGTCAGGTCTGATAAAGGTAGTGAATATTATGAAAGGTACGATGAAATTGGACAACGCCTTGGTCCATTTGCTAAATTTTTGGAAGGCATGGCATATGTGCTTAATACACAATGCTAGGTATACCAAAACAAAATAGTGTTGCGAAAGGCGTAATCGTACTTTAATAGATATGGTTTGGAGTATGTTAAGTTATTCTTCTTTACCCTTATCATTGTGGATGTATGCTTTGAAAACTGTGATGTATTTGTTAAAGAAGGTTCCTAGTAAGGTAGTTCCAAAGACTACTTTTGAACTATGGACACGAAGAACAGTTTAAGACACCTGTATGTTTGGGATTGCTTGGCAGAGAGGTAAGAATTTATAATCCACATGAAAAGAAACTAGATTCAAGAACAACCAGTGGTTTCTTCATTGGTTATCTGAAAAAATCTAAAGGGCATAGATTTTATTGTCCTAGCCATAGTACGAGAATTGTTGAAACTAGACATGCGAGGTTCAATGGAAATGGTAAAATCAGTGCGAGTATAGAACAACGTAAAATGGATATTCAAAAAGTTAAGCTGGAGATTCTTTTACTTAAAACTTTTTCTTAGGTTGTTGTTCCCACAGTTTTTGAATGTTTAGATAACTTACAAGAACAACAAATAAATGATGAAACACTCCATAATGAAACTGTTGCCAATGAACCCATGGTGGATGAACCACATGAGATAATGTTAGAAGATTTGCTATCTCTAATGATTATGTGGTTTATTTATAAGAGTCAGAATTTGACTTGGGAATTGATGATGATCCAGTTTCATTTTCACAAGCCATGGAAAGCAATGATTCTGTTAAGTGGTTAAATGCCATGAAAGAAGAGTTGAATCAATGGATCACAATATAGTTTGGGATTGCAAAAAAGTTGGGTGTAAGTGGGTCTTTCAAAACAAGCGTGACTCTAATGGCAATATCAAACAATACGAGCCTAAACTTGTTGTCAAAGGTTTCACTTAGACAGACGGTGTTGACTACAAAGAGACTTTTCTCCTGTTTATAAAAAAAACTCATTTACAATTATCATGGCACTGGTAACCCATTATGATTTAGAGATTCATCAAATGGATGTGAAAGCTGTTTTTTTGAATGGGAATTTAGATGAAGAAGTTTATATGGACCAACCTGAGGGTTTTGCAGTTAAAAAGGAACACATGGTGTATAAACTCAAGAAATCAATATATGGACTTAAGTAAGCTTCCCGACAATGGTATCTTAAGTTCAATAATACCATCACTTCCTTTAGATTTAAGGAGAACACTGTTGATTGATGTATATATCTGAAGGTTAGTTGGAGCAAGATTATAATTTTGATTCTCTATGTTGATGACATTTTATTTGCTACTAATGATCTTGGCTTATTATATGAGACCAAGAAATTCCTCTTCGAGAACTTTGAAATAAAAGATATAGGTGAGGCATCCTATGTTATTAGAATTGAAATATTCCATGACAGATTGCAAGGATTGTTAGGATTGTCTCAGAAATCATATATTAACAAAGTTCTAGAGAGATTTAAGATGGAAAGGTGCTCTACAAGTGTTGTTTCTGTTCAAAAAGGAGACAAATTGAGCCTTATGCAATGCCCAATGAATGAATTAGAATGCAAAGAAATGGAACAGATTCCTTATACTTGTATCCTTGGTAGCTTGATGTATGCGTAGACTTGTACCAGACTGAACATTAGTTTTGCCATTAGAATACTGGGCAAAGATTAAAATAATCCAGGATTGGACTATTGGAAAGCTACAAAGAAAGTGCTGAGATATTTGCAAGGAACAAAAGATCACATGCTCATTTATAGGAGATCCGATCATCTTGAGGTGATAGGATATTCAGATTCAGATTATGCTAGATGTGTGGATACCAGAAAATCCACATTTGGCTACTAGTTCCTTTTGCCTGTAGTAGCACTCTCATGGGAGAGTGGAAAGTAGTTTGTCATCGCTGTATCTACTATGGAGGCTGAGTTTGTGGCATGCTTTGAGGCCACTGTTCATGGATTATGGTTGAGAAACTTTGTTTTAGGACATGGAATTGTTGACACTATTTCCAAGCCACTGAAAATTTATTATGATAATGCCTCAATAGTCTTCTTCTCTAAAACGACAAGTATTCAAGAGGTGCTAAACATATGGAATTGAAATACTTAACCGTTAAGAAAGAAGTTTAGAAACAAATAGTGTCAATGAAGCATATTAGCACCAATCTTGTGATTATGGATCCATTGGCTAAAGGATTGTCATTAAAAACATTTAATGAACATGTCAGAAAAAAAAAGGACATTATTGAAAACTATTATTGACATTATGATGATGTTTTGTGTCCTTAATGTATTTGACACTTTGAGCTCATTTAATTTATGTTTTTGATATTATAATGCATAAGGTTTTCATTATGTTAGTTGTTATATATACATGAACGAATTATGTTGATATAACATGATTTGTCTCTGATAAACACATTATTATTGGACCATTATGTTATATGTCTTATTATAGGTCATATTAAATATGGATCTGATATTGTGATACATAGAAGGGACTATGTCGATTTAATGATGTATAACCCCTGTGATCCCTATTAGTTTTTGTTTAATAATGATTTATGGTCTGATCAATTTAAGAGAAGGATTTGGCTTACAATTTGTGCATTATGTTCTATTATTAAACCAAGAAGTTAGATAGTGTCACATAGACCAAGTGAGAGAATGTTAAATATTTTGATTATGGTCTACGTGTCATATTTCCATTATTTGTTTTATTTAATTAAAGAATAATAATATTAGTTTAATAATTATTTAGTGTCAAAATCCTATTGATCATAAGAGAAATATTTTCTCTTTACTGCACACATTGATGGTATGTAGGTTATTAAAAGAATCCCAATAGAAACCAGCCCTCTCTCTACCTATAAACACTGTTTTTCTCTCCATCAAGAAAAGTATTTTGTCAAAACACTAAGAGGGGTTAAGAGAGAGAAACATAGTTTTTTTCAAAACTTCTTGAGTTCAATTTGTTGAAATTAAAGGTTTTATCATGGATCATGATATGTCTTCTTCTCTAATTATTGTTATGTGAGAATCATATAGTTCTAAGCTCTTAACATTATGTTTATGTAATATTAAGCCTTCATTTGCATAATTAAGAAATGTCCTAACAAGCTAGCTTTTCATTGGCTAACAATGAGCATAAAAATGTGGTTTCCCTTGATGAAGTGAGTGTGGAGAGAACAATTGGGAAGAGCAATAGACATTTTGATGAAGGTATCTATGAGAGTCTTGTTTCGCTATGTAAAAACGTAACTCAGAGTAGTTATCAAAAACATAATCAGAGGATAGTTATTAAGGAAGGGGCGATAGGTATGTTGACATTGATAAAATTGTGTCTATTTTATTGTAAAGCTTTTTCTCAAATTAATCATTTTTTAAAGTTATTTCTTGTCCTTTGCTTTAAAGGCAGTCATAATCAACAACTTCCGCGTAATGTCGGTGAAGCGAAGGGAAAGACTCACTTGTTTTGTTTGGCTTCTGCTTCTTGAATTTATTTCTCTGTTTTCTCACCGATTTTCCTATAATAGAATTCTTTTTATGCATAAAAATACATTGCTTGCGTCTCCTTTCCTGGACAAAGATATGAAAAGACTCTTAATTGTAATGGATTAACTTCATCTATGCATTTTAATACTTTCAGGTCTAATAGTTAATTTGTTGCAACAATCTCCTTCGTTTCTTTATGTCTAGAGATTTGCAATTCAACGCTTTTCCGTTAGAGTACTCTATCATTTCAGTCAAATGTCTTTGGTTTATAACATTGACAACAAAAGGCAATGTTATAATTACCTTTGGCGGATATTGAAAGAGTAGTAGCGACACACTAAGTTCTAGATATTTCATCGATGTCCTTTCCTTATCAATTTCCTTTATTTTCCTCATTTAATCTTCTATTTTAGGCTTCGACCTTTTTTTATTCATTACGTGGATGACATTCTCATTACTGGCAACAGTTCAGAGGAGATTCAATTACTCATTTCATAGCTTCATGATACATTTGCTTTTATGGATCTGGGGCTTGTAGATTATTTCCTTGGTGTTTAGGTGAAACACACTACTTCTGGTTTTTTTTCATTCGTCTCAAAGCAAATACATCAAGGATATGGATTGTTCGCTATTCATCTGTTACACTCAATTTTGATTTCAAAAGTCTTCACAACATTATTTAACAGCCTACCGTGATGCAGACTGGGCCACAGATCCAGGTGACCGGAGGTCAACCTCTAGATACCGTGTTTTTCCTAGTAGCAACTTAGTTTCATGAGACTCTAAAAATCAACACACCATCTCAAGATCTTCCACTGAAGCTGAGTATAGAGCTTTAGCAAACGTTGTAGTTGCATTGAGCTGGATGACAAGTCCTCAAGCAGAACTAGAAGTTGAATCTTCACGGGTTCCTATTCTATGGTGTGATAATCTTAGCACTGTATAATTAGCAACCAATCCAGTCTTACATGCTAGGACAAAACGTAATAGAACTGAAGACTTGTATTTTGTTAGAGAAAAAGTCTTGAAGAAGCAAGTAAAGGTTCAACATGTTCTATCTATCGACCAAGCAGAGCTCTAGGTTCCCATTGTTAAGGGACAAACTCAATGTTGTCAACCAACTAACTAGTTAGTTTTAGATTAATTAGTCTTTACAAGTTGTTACTGTTAACTCTAGTTAACTAACTGTAGTTCAGTTAGTTGTTAGTCACAATATGTGAGATCTACTGATTGCATCTATACAGTATTGTACAAATAATTTACGATTAATGAAAAGTATTTTTAACTCAGAAACACTCTTTGCTTCCTTGCTTTCTTTCTAAACCTAATAATAATAATAATTCATAGCATCTCGTACAATAATAAACGGGAGAGATGGAGGAGATTTCTCTAATCAAATGAGTTTGTTTTCTGGAGAAAAAGTATTAAGAGGCCAACCAAGAGCAACTTTGTTAGCTTCTCTACGGATATGACTTCACATAGCTCGTAGAAAAGATAAACAATAAACTAGATACTTTATAATAGAGCACGTGAAATAAAAAAAAAAAAAAGCTTTTTTTCCAATTTGAATGATTGTCAATACATCTGACTCTATGTAGTAGATTTGCAGTCCCACCTCCGAAGCCCATAACGATCTAAGATGAAGACCTTTTGCTTTTGCTTATTTTAACTGAAAAAACACCATTTAGATGCTTGGTTAAAGCCGTCGTAACGAAGTTTTTTGAATCCCGACTAACAGCACCTATTCCCATACTAGTTTTGTCTATAGAAATGGCTGCATCAAAATTTAATGTATAGGTACCTTGAATTGGCAACATCAATCGTGCAATCGCTCTATTATGACAGGAAATAAATACATGTTTAATCTATAAAACTTGGGCAAATTTAAAGTCATGGAGATACTTCACAGACCATTGCACAATATGATTTGTGGTTTGAAAGTTATGTTCATAGATACGTTTATTTCATGCATTCCAAATAGTCCAAGCTATACTGAAAAATAATTTTGCATTCCTCTTTTAGAAGTGAATGGGCTAACATGTGAATTACATCAGGGAAAGTCAAGTGCAAGGTTGCTTTAAAGCACAATTTAATTGTGGAGGCTTTCCAAACTTGGAATATTTACATTGGAGTAAATATATCCAATAGATTCCCAACCACTTGAACGTGGTGAACAACCAATAAAATGAATTACTTGAAAAAGACCAACAACAGTGGGTAAAGCCTCATGATATGCTCTCCAAGCAAATGATTTTATCTTATTTGGAATGGTAAGTGATCGGAAAAATTTGTGCCATTTTTGCAAAACATGAGACGTTGGGAAAAGAAGCTTGGTATTAAATATCACAAGCAAGGTATTAACCATATTTAACTAGGTAGATGTCATCCTTAGTGTAATGCATATGAGACAAGTCAGAACTTGGCGAACTAAGTGGGATTGACATAATACGATCCACATCAACCTAAGCAAAAATCTGCTGCAAAAGTTGTATGTTTCAGTGGCCTGACTTAAAGATTAATTTGGACACTTTTTTTTTAAGGGTTAATTTGAATTCTTTCAAATCTTGATGTCAATTATTAATGCTCAATGGTTTGAAATTGCTAGAAGATAATTCATTGCCCCAAATAATACTCTAGCAAACAAGAGAAGGTCGTTATATCCCATAGGCGCTGTTAAAACAGTTGAATGTGAAAAGTAATGAGATTTGAAAACTCAGATTAAAAGGGATTGAGGATTATCCATTATTCTCCAAGCTTGTCTTGCCAACATAGCTTTGATTGAATGCTAGAAAAGAACGAAAACCAAGTCCACCATCAAGCTTTGATTTGCACATAAATCCAATTTTTCCAATGACTCTTGCTTCCCTTTTTAGAAAATCTCCAATAAAACTTGGCCATCAAGGATTCAAATTTTGTACATAAAGAGGCAGGTAATTAATTTACGGCAGTTCATAGAATATACATGATTAAGAAGAACCTCTTTTCTAACTCTAGAGAAGAGTTTTTCCTGCCGCTAAGATAATCTACTATATTTTGTCTCGAATACCATCAAATAATTCTTTTATTTCGTCTTGAAATTAAAGGCAAACCCAAATATTTCTCATGACACTTGCCAGCCACAATACCAAGTTGAAAAAGAGCTCCTGTACTTTTGGAAGTTGATATATTGACCTGAGGCTTTATTCTTTAGAGAAAAATTTGTTTTAAGCCATGGCAAGAGCAGGCGTCAGTGTCACACAACAAGAAGCTGTTATCAACAAAAAAGCATATGTGAAAACCTTAGAACTACCGTTGTTTTCTCTTTGTTAATAGAATTGAAGTGCATGGGCATCAAATTAATTTTTTTCAATAGAATAAGTACTTTTAAACAGCTGTTGTTTTCTCGTTTTTATTATAGACTAGAGATCTACGCGAAGATATTTCGAAAAATCTGCTACTGCTATAAAATATTATTATCAATTTTATTTGGGAGAATATCTTACAAACAGAAGATTCAATTTTTGTCGAATAATATTCATTTGTTTGAACGATTGTTCAAAGATATCCGATCTTTTAGATTATCTAAATAACATATCTTAAGACAACAGAACAAAACAAAATAAAACAAACAGTAACATAATCTCTAATTTAAGAGAAATTATAAAAAATAATAGATTTTGTTATTCTATCAATAAATTAGGTTAGTACTTTTAAAAATGTAAAAATAACAACAAATATAAATAAATTAGTATTTTAAAATAAGCAAAAACCCAAAACAACTCTTGTGGAGTCAGATTCTTTTTTTATTTGCTTTTTTTCTTTTTCATTTTTCCCTCATTTCTATCACTCCTCCTTTTTCTCTCTTTTTTCTTTCTCCTCAGTTCCTCCGCTTTTCTCTCTCAGATTTTTTTATCTTTCTCTTGCTTTCTCTTTGGTTTTCCGGTTCCATCAATTCTTCGGCTCCGATCGCGACAGTGGTTCGAGTCCTAGAGAATCTCGATGGTCGCTAAGGAGAGAGGGCTCAACGGCGATTTTATGTCATCTTCTCTGACAACGACGAAGAAAAGTGGAAAAACTCCGTCACCGTCGTTATTCGTCCTCGTCCTTCCCAATCTGCTTTACTGTCCCCGATCTGCCTTCATCGTCATTCCCGATCTGTTGCTGTCTGTGTTTGAGACTTCAAGCCTCTTTTTGGGCGGTGCAAAATTGCTTAATGGAGAACTGACGGCCTTAGCGATCTTAATTGTTCTCGAACGGCTTCACAAGCTTCGTCGCAATTTGAGTACTTCAACGTGGATCAAGTTTGCAGGTTGCGTTGTTTCAACGTGAGTTCATCGTCGAAGTTGTTGTCCTGTTGTCGATCAACTTCACTAAAACGTCGCAATCGTCATCAGTGGATCTTTCGCGCCAGAGAATAGGGAGGAGCAGCCGAAGAAAGGAGTGAAAGAGGACGGAGAACTCACATTGCCGTTACCATCCAAATAACATCCTCATGGAAGGTGCTGCTCTGCCCGAGTCCTGCTTCCTAGTTTAATAGCAATTGTTAGTTAATGGCTTTTTTTTTTTTTTTTTTTTTTTTTGTTTATTTTGTTTATACATTTGGTCTTCATGAAGCTACCTTCATGTTAGCGCTTACTACGGTTTACACTTGTCTTTTATGTGAATTGATCTAAATAAAGATACTTTTTTCTATGCCTTCTTGTGTCTATTATTTTTGTGGTGATATCAGGTAGGTGGCTTTTCTATATCAAATAAAACTCATTCAATTTTAGGGGAAAGAGAATTAGATGAGAACATTCATCCACAAGCTTCTGTTTATATATATATAGATATATATTTTCCCTCATGTTTTATGAGTTTTTCCCTTTTTCTTTCCATTTTTTATTTCTTTATGCCGTAGTTGCTCTTTCTGGTTGTGGTTGCATTTTTAGGCCACCAATGACGTCGTTGGTGCGAGGATGTTGTCGTTATATTTTTATATTTATGTAGAAAAAATGTATTTTTGTGTAAATATAGTATTTCCTAGCAAATATCGTATTTTCTGACCATCGACGATCCAGTGAAGTCACCGATAATTTTTTGTGTTCACATGATAAATACAATATTTTTATAGAAATACTGTATTTCTCGATCATCAATGGTTCGATTACATCGCTAGTGAATTTTTGTTTTTACATTATAAATATGGTATTTTCTGATAAATATTATATTTCTTGGCTACCGACGGTTTGGCGAAGTCGTCGATGAATTTTGTATTTACATCATAAATACAAAAATATTGTATTTTTCGACCGTCAGTGGCCTGGCGAAGTCGCTAATGAATTTTTGTATTTAAATGGTATTTTCTTGGTAAATATTGTATTTCTCAGCCATTGGCAGTCTGACGAAATCGCGGGTAAATTTTTGTATTTAAATGGTAAGTATGATATTTCTCTGTATTTCCAACGAAATACTATATTTGCCAGCCACTGGTGATAAGGCAAAGTCGTCGGTGAATTTTTGCATTTACACATTAAATACATAAATTTCAAAGAAATATTATATTTCTAGGCCGCTAGAGATCCAGCGAAGTCGTAGGTGAATTTTGCATTTACACGAAAAATATAGGATACTATATTTCCTAGCCGCTGGTGGTATGATGAAATCGCCATTGAATTTTTGTATTTATATAGTAAATGTAACGCCCCCTATTACAGATGTTACAAATGTCGTTACCTTTCTTTCGTAATACTTTTATTTATAAGATAAACTATTTAATTAAAAAGATAAATTGGAAACATAACCCAGGATCCATGAATTTTTTTTTATATATACATATGAATATACATTAATATATTACTCATTTATAAACATTTCCTTAAATAGTTTATCTCATTAAAATAATAAAGTCATAAAAACTCATGGTCAAATACATTTTATTATTATTATTATTATTTAAATAACTTAATCATTATATAATAATTTAATCCATTTTTTTTAAAAAATTACTTGATTATGAACATCCTTTAAACATTAATAAAATTTGCATACATACTTCAGTAGGTCGGACTCGATTGACAGTCCTGAACGATTAAAATAAAATTTGTTTAAATATAGTTTTAATGTAGAAGAAAATTTATAAAGTAATAAAAGTCCATCAAATAAACATTCTCAAAATTTTAAAACATAATTTAAATCCTTAAAGTTCAAAATTTATAAACATAGTTTATTTCATAAAAATTTCTTTCTTTATTGGCGTCTTCCATTTGCAATTTATCTTGCTTAGCTCACACGCCCGCCATGATCCTCCTCCTAATCCATGATTTTCTTACCCTTATCTGCAACATGATATAAACTTAAATAAGCAAACGCTTAGTAAGTACATTTGTAAATCTCACAACTTAAAACATTTCATAAACATCTTCAACATTATCATAATAGTACACTAGG
>CAMOHE010029713.1:0-34001 GCA_946598075.1 Artocarpus hirsutus | reverse complement strand
ATCTCGGGTGGAAAATAAAAGATTCGCATGATTTTTATTTCGGCAGTTCGGCATGCCAAACTTAAAGTTCGGCCTGCCTATGCGTGAATTAAAAATCGCGCGTTTTCACGCGTTTTTACGCATATCTTATCCGATATAGACCCGAATTTGGTTCTGTTTTGAATTTTTGAGACCTTATCTGATAAGGAATGACCCTAGACCCAACCTCTATAAATAGGGAGTGAGTCTAATGAGTTATTTAGATCAATAGAGAGATTAAGAGTGATACTCTACTAGTGAGAATCTGAAACTCTCTGAGAGCTCTTGTTCACAAATCACAAACACTAGCTTTGGGTTCTCTCAATTGATTGGAAGGAGAGTCACCTTGAGGAAGAGCTGTGCGTGTGAGCCCATACTCACTCTGATCGTGGATAGAGAATAGCAAAGAAGACCAGTTGGTTGAGGCTCTTTTGGAACGTTACTTCTCTACACAGACTTCGGGAGCTTTTCGGCTTATACAAGGTCAGTAAGATCAGGTTAATTTATACATATAGCATGTCAAACTTGTGTTTTGAAAAATACTTTGATTTAAAATTTTAAAATTCCGCTGCGTATTATTTTTCCAACATAAACAACCATTCATCACGTGAAATTATCAAAATAAAATCATGTTTAATTAAAATTATATATGCTATAACCCGCTCTGATGCCATTTGTTGGAATTAAAATATGAAATGCAATGGTAGGAACGGATCGTTAACAAACAAAAATTTTCTAAAAACTTTGTTCATCGAGAATAGATATATAATTTTAATTAATAATAAAAAGCTTTAAGAATTTTACAAATCTTTTGAAGACTATCAAGGTATCTTAGCTTTCTTTTTTGATACCACGATCTTCCAATTTAGGCCTCCACACCAATGGAAAGACGAGTGGGTGTCGAACTGCAAGAATAAATTTTCTTCATACTTTTTTGAATCTGCTATGTACTCAACACATGAGATAGCAGGTCTATTTTTTTTTAGAGAAGAACTCTTAGTTTTTCTCTTCAAGTATTTTGCAAAAGTTATACGAATGAAAAAACTGTTGAGACAACTGTTATCTCTCCCTTTTAATATCTGAGCCATTAGTAATTTTTCAATTGATTTTCAATTTAAAATAACCAGCATATCAGATATATGGGGAAAGGAAATATTTTGCATGATTCTAACCTTTTTACTTTTCTTTTTTTTTTTATATCTAAATCAAGATTTGATTTTATTAATATATATATATATATACACGCACACACACGTACGTTTACTTCCTTTTTTTTTCTTTTTTTACTTCTTAACGAACCAGTGCATTCGTTTATATATATATATATATATAAAGTAAAAGTAAACATTTGTTTATATATATATTATAAAATCTTATATATATAAAAAGATTTGGTTCAAAACCATATATATATATATATATATCTAAATCTAAATTCAAAAATAAATCACATTTATTTTAGAATATATTTTAAAATTATTCCATTAATTAATTAACTAATGCTCGTTAAATGTGATAACATTTATCACATTACGTTATATGTGACAGAGAATATTTTTTTGTGTCACATTAATAATTCAAGTGCGAAAGAATTAATTCAAAATTCAATAATTCTAAACTAAATATGTATAATTCATTCTATGCATAAATCAAATATAGTGTTACAGAGGTGGTATTGGAGACCTATGGACCTATAACCCAAGCTCCAATAAATTTGACAATTAATTAAACTCTTTGATTAATGTGCCAAATTTATTAGTTTCAGCGTTATTCCACTAAAAACCTGAAACTAAACTTTTAAGATTATAGTAAAATTACTCTAAGAAAATTAGCGAGTTGTCCATTGATATAATTATTACATATAAATTAGTCCTCCATAAATAGTTTATAATAAGAGCTAGGTTCAATATTCGTTCACCTCTCTTATTTTATCTTTATCCTTGATTTCCAACAATTCTCTAATGAACAGCTAATTCATAATCTTATTATGAACGAGCATTCTACTATTCAAACCTCGAATTATTACTCAAGAGAACTATTTTTCTAACTTCCATAGGGAAGGAATGGATTCTATATCTGTATAATATTATTTCCAACCATTTATTACATTATGTTTCTAAGATGCTAAGTTATGATCTATGCTTAGATAAATCTTACCACGCAAGTCAAAAAACATAATGTCATGAATAGGAGTCTAATAAATACTTAGGATTAAGACTGTCAAATATATGATCATCATAGTGATAAATTTGAATACTCTATTTGTAACGGATGATTATTAGAGATTCACCAGTCCTATATAATCTCATTATATAAAGTATATCCAATCCAATGTCTCTACATTAATAGTCTGAATAATGACTATTTCATTCTAAATAAGATTGGACCGTACTTATAATATTTAATTAAAGATCCCAAACTTTAATTAATTATTACGAACTATTTAGATTATTATTTATAAATTTTATCCCTAAGCATATAACATTTATATGCTAAATTTATAGTCACACAAATAATCATAGAATTTTCTTGATGTTTATAAATGTATTCATAACATATATAAGTAACCAAACAATTATAAATGTCACTTTATTTATTTATTAATAATATTTACAATGTCACAGCTTTTAGGGCATCAAACCCAATGGCCACCCCAATGCTACTCATAACTGTTGCTGCCATCGCGAAACATGCGATGTTGCTGCTATCGTGAATTAGAGACTCGCTGTCACACCCTCACCCTTGTGAATTAGAGACTCGCTCTTTCTCTGGGCCAGCAGTTGTTGAGTAAGGTTATGCATGTCTTGTAGAATCCTATCTCTTGGAAGCCAGCCTTGTTATTGATTTAAATGGACACCCTCCGTAGGGAGAATGTAATCAAAGCATCGCGAGGCACCACCAAAATCTCACAGTGTTGTGCTAAAAGTGGAGACCATAAGTTATATTGTCATATTACCTTTTCCCACTCATTATTTTAAAAGATGTGTTTTATTTTATAAAACATCATATGTTTCATAACTTTAGTAAATAAAAACAATTTTTAATTACTAGGTTATATTATGTGTTAATAGAATCCCATTCTATTTACACTTAAAATAAATTAATAGATTTTCTAAAAATCTAAATTTATTATGAATTATCTAAGTTACACAATATTAAACAATTTAAAATTAGATAACTTAGAATTAATGTGAATTTTACCAAGTCTTAACTATTAAAACTAAATTCACATTATTTAGTTGATCAATTAATTAAAATTCTATAAAACTAACCCAATTAATTTAATCTCATTAAATTAATTCTAACAGATATTAAATCATTTTATAAACACCTTCATAAAAAAAAATATGCAAGTGTATGCATGTCATGTTACAATAACTATAAGTGGGTACTTTCCTAGATGACATGTTATAATGCATGAACATGTTGTCATAATCATCTCATGAAAATAAAGCATGAAAATAAACAATGAATTTTTGACCGGGTCCTTTTGGATAATTAAAATTACAACCCATAAATAAATAAGAGAATAAAGATAAAAAAATAAAAAAAAATTACAGGAGTCTTCTAGTAATTTATACATAATTCCCTGCTCCAATTTTGCAGTCTTCATTAGGTGGTTTACTATACAACAATCTGTTGGGTTACCTTTGAAATTTGATAGGCCCAAAGTTCTCAACTAGACCAAAAGATCCAATGACCTTTTTTTTCTTCATCGCTCTATGTGTAGCAGGTGATAGAGAGGAGAAAAAAATTTGAAAAGAAATAATAATAATAACAATAAATTACAAAAAAAGCCTATACCCCTTTATGGGTTTACACAGATTTGATCTTATCAAACTGAAAATAAAATTATCAATCCAAAAGAACCACATAATTAATGACCAAAAATCCATTCATTAAATAACCATTCATCACATGAATAAAAATTGTAAAGATGTAAAATGCACATAGACATGCATCAAATACATGATATTATCAAAATAAAATCATGTTAATTAAAATTATATATGCTATAATCCGCTCTGATGCTATTTGTTGGAATTAAAATATAAAATGCAACAGAAGGAACGAATTGTTGACAAACAAAAATTTTCTGAAAACTTCGTTAATCAGAAATAGATATATAATTTTAATTAATAATAGAAAGCTTTACGAATTTTACTAACCTTTTAAAGACTATCAGGGCATCCTAGCTTTCCTCTTTGACACTATGATCTTACAATCTAGGCCTCCACACCAATAGAAAGAAGAGTGGGCGTCAAAATGCAAGAATGAATTTTTCTCACACTTTTCTAAATCTACTATATACTCAACACATGAAATAGCAGATCTTTTTTTTTAGAGAAGAACTCAGTTTTTCTCTCTGAGTATTTTACAAAAGTTATGTGAATGAAAAAGTCTTGAGATAACTGTTATCTCTCCCCTTTAATATCTGAGCCATTAGTTACTTTTTAATTGACTTTCAATTTGAAATAAGCATCATATCACATATATAGAGAAAGTATATATTTTATATGATTGTAACCCTTTTACTTTCTTTTTTTTTAATTAGCCGAATAAAAAAATGTTTTGCTCTTATCTTATATATATATATATATTATAAAATCTTATATATATAAAAATATTTGGTTCAAAACCATATATATATATATATCTAAATCTAAATTCAAAAATAAATCAAATTTATTTAAGAATAGATTTTAAAATTAATCAATTAATTAATTAACTAATACTCACTTAAATATGACAACATTTATCACATTATATTATGTGTCACAGGGAATATTTTTTTGTATCACATTAATAATTTCAAGTATGAAATAATTAATTCAGAATTCAATAATTCCACACTAATTATGTATAATTTATTCTATGTATAAATCCAATATAGTATTACAGAAGTGGTATTGGGGACCTATGGACCTATAACCCAAGCTCCAATAAAGTTAACAATTAATTAAAATCTTTGATTAATGTGCCAAATTTATTAGTTTCAGTGTTACTCTATTAAAAACCTAAAACTGAACTCTTGAGGTTATAGTAAAATTACTCAAAGAAAATAAGCGAGTAGTCTATTGATATAATCATTACATATTAGTTAGTCTTCCATAAATAGTTCACAATAAGAGCTAGGTTCAATTTTCATTTACCTCTCTTATTATATCTTTATCCTTGAGTTCCAATAATCCTTTAATGAACAATTAATTCATAATCTGATTATGAACGAGCGCTTTACTGTTCAAACATTGAATTATCACTCAAGAGAACTATTTTTCTAACTTCCATAGGGAAGGAATGGATTCTATATTTATATAATATTATTCCCAGCCACTTATTACATTATGTTTCCAAGATGCTAAGTTATAATCTGTGCTAAAACAAATCTTACCAAGCAAATAAAAAAATATAATGTCAAGAACAGAAGTCTAATAAATACTCGGGATTGAGACTGTCAAATATATGTTCATCATAGTAATAAATTTGAATACTCTATTTGTAACGGATGATTATTAGAGATTCACCAGTCTTATATAATCTCATTATATAAAGTACATCCAATCCAATGTCTCTACATTAATAGTCTGGATAATGACTATTTCATTTTAAATAAGATTGGACTGTACTTATAATATTTAATTAAAGATCTCAAACTTTAATTAATTATTACAGATTATTTAGATTATTATCTATAAATTTTATCCCTAAGCATATAACACTTATATGTTAAATTTATAGTCACACATATAATTATGGAATTTTCTTGATGTTTATAAATGTATTCATAACACATATAAGTAACCAAAATAATTATAAATGCCACTTTATTTATTTATTAATAATATTTACAATGTCACAGCTTTTAGGGCACCAAAGCCAATAGCCACCCCAATGCTACTCATAACTGTTGCTGCCATCGCGGACCATGCGATGTTGCCGCTATCGTGAATTAGAGACTCGCTCTTTCTCTGGGGCCGCAGTTGCTGAGTAAGGGTATGGGTGAGGGAATTGGGTCAGGGTGAGTTTTCTTTTGTAATACAATAGAGAGAGAAAAGAAGGGAGAGTAATAAGAGATGACATTATAGAAAAAAATTAAAATAATGCTTTATTATTATTATTTTTAATATTTAATTATATTTATATATTTAATTAGAAGTGTGATATATTTTTAACCCACGTCAATAAAACCATTAATTTTATAGATGGAATTACATAGAAGAGGCATTTTAACCCGTATTGTATAAATCAGTGGACATTTTAACTGATTTTATAAAATCAGAAGGTAAGGTGAATACGATACGTAGTTGGGGGACATTGATGAAAATATCCATTTAATAATTTTCCTTTACTCCATATCCTCATAACTACAAAATGCGTACCACGATGATAGGCAGTGCTCAAATGGAAAGTGAAGTCGCACATTACATTACGTACAGAATTTTAAAGAGAAATTTGCATTACGGGTCCTTGGAGTTTTAAACTTGTTGTACTTTCCTGACGTGTACCGTAGATCCTCTCGTCACTTTTACTATTGCGTGTCAACTATCCCCGTACGTGCGATTAAAATTTGAAGGCAACGTGAAAAAGGAGGAATTTGAGGGGCGTTTAGAAAATTTGCCCAAATATTCATGATTACCCCCAAAAAAAAAAAAAAATCAACAACAACAACAACAATACTGCTAGATAAGCTTTATGCTAACATTGAGAAAACTCGTTTCTTTTGCAAAATCCTGGGAGTCCTGAGTTCATAATGTTCTGGCTCCTAATCCCATTAAGTGTTTAAAATAGTCAATTCCTTAATAATAATTGCTTCAACGGTTCCTAAACCGTGAATTTACTAACCTTTCCCCGTATTATTATGTGAGAAACTTATTAATCTCGCACTGTTCTTGAGCATATTGTGTGGAATTTTGGATATTAGTTAGTAACAACTGATATCCGAATTTGTAGGGATAAGAGTTATATTAGGATTATTAGGGATTTTGTTTTTTAAGATTAGGTGTACCTATTTTTAATGAGGTGGTTCAGAGATTTTAGTATTTTTCAATTTTATCTAACAAGGATAAATAGGTTGTACTTGTTTCATTCCAAATCAATGAGAATTATCATTCAATCTCAGAAAATACTCTGATTAGCTTCATGGAATCAAAGCGCAGCATTTGAATTAGATAGACCATGCGAAAAACGTCCAACGCTGGTGATAAAGGGACCGGTTCCTCAAAGGTTGGTTTCGAGCCTCTCTCTGCCATTTTCGGTGTCAATAAGGAGTAGATAATACAGTTCTCCATATAGCAAGGCACAAGCTTAATGAGAGAAAACCTGTTGTAGTCACAGTCAGTTATAATGTAATATTTCAGGACGTGGAAAGGATGATTATCTTATTGGAGGAAAGAGATGCCATAGAAGGAAGACTTGAAGTTTAAAGCCTAGAGATCTGAAAATCATATGGTCATGTCCTAGTTGATCAACTCTATGGAAAACGAGACCGGCCAAACATTTTTGTTTTATGGAACAACAAAGGAGATATGAGAGACTGCCAAACAAACCTATTCGGACAGTGAGAATACTGCAAAATTGTTTGAGTTGCAGAACACATTGTCACAAGGAGAGATGGAGGTCACTCAATACTTCAACATGTTGAGTTAGTAATGGCAACAACTTGACATGTTTGAGGAGTTGTAGTGGGGCTATCTGAAAGATAGTGCACAGTACAAGAAGATTGTTGCAGAGAAAGAATCTTTGTTTTTCTTGCAGGACTCAAGAAGAATTTAGATGAAGTTCGGGGCATAATTCTTGCTACAAAGCCTTTAGGATTCGAGAAGCTTTCCTAGAAGTTTGATGTGAAGAAAGTAGAAAGAAAGTTATGCTGAATGAAAATAATGTACCTATAGCCATAGAAGGTTCAGCCTTAAGTCAGCTAGAACCATAATCAACATGGTTATCAAAACGGGTAAGAAGGGCTGACCGTGGTATGATCACTATCATAAACCAAGAAATACCAGGGATACCTGCTGGAAAATGCATGGAAGACTAATAAACATGAAGGTGAATGGTAATCGTGATCAATTTGTTAAACCTGACAAAGAGGGAAGAAGCTTTGTGGCTGCTGGAGAAGAACAGCCTGCAACCGAGACCTATTTATTAAAGAGTAGATGACTTTATTGCAAAAAATGATTGGTCAAGTGTCTCTAAACTAGTTTGTTATAGGAACAGGGATAGTAGCAAAGAAAGGTAAATGTTTAAGTGCTTTGAGTGTGAAAACAGAGAACTTGAGTCCTTAGATTGTAGATTTTAGGGCTTTAGACCATATACATTTAAATATTTTATCCCTTGTTCCGAGGACTTTAAAGTTCAAATAGCTGATGGTTAGTCTCAACAATGGCTAGTAAAGGGTCTATAGAAATTTCCAAAAGTTTACACTAAGTGCAGTCCTATTTGTTCCCAATCTATCCTATAATCTACTTTCTATTAGTAAACTCGCAAAGGACATGAATTGTGTTACTAAATTTTTCCCTACATATTATGAATTTCAAGATTTGGACTCAGAGAGGACAATTAGCAATGCTAGAGAGTATGAGGGCCTTGGTCTACTTAAAGCTACTGTTTCCAATAGAAAACAAGCTCAAAAAGCAAGGTGTGGTGTCATTCCTGCCTTAGTTTCGTATTCATCTAGGGATTCTCTGTTTGGTCAAATAATGTTATGGCATTATAGGTTAGGCCATCCAAATTTCCAATATATGAGAAATTTGTTTCCTTCCTTGTTTAGAAATATTATTATCAATGATCTTTATTGTGAAGTTTGTCAATTTTCCAAGCATTGTTGAAACTCGTATCCTGCACAATCATATAAAGAATCAAAGCCATTTCTGTTATTCATAGTGACATATGGGGCCCTTAAGAGTCAAAAATGTGTCAAGTGCTAGATGGTTTATTTTATTTATAGATGATGATACTAGAATTACCTTGTTATTCTTAATGAAGGAAAAATCTAAAGCAAGTATAATTTTTAAGAATTTTCATTATATGATCCAAACTCAATTCTAGTCTAAAATTCAAATCCTTAGAATTGACAGCCAGGGAATATTTCAAGTCTCTTCTTGGAGCATACCTGCTAGAACATGGGATAATCCATCATGGTTCATATGTTCGTACACCCCAACAGAATGGAATAGCCAAAAGGAAAAACAAACATCTCTTAGAGGTTGCTAGGTCTCTTATGTTCAATTTCAATGTTCCAAAATATTTATGGGGGGAGGTCATACTCACTACATCATACCTCATAAATATAATTCCATCTAGGATTCTCAAGTTTAAAATATCAATCGATTCCCTTACAAAGATATTTCCTCAAAGAAGAGTTCTCTCACCTATTCCTTTAAAATTGTTTGGGTGCTTAGCTTTTGTACACATTCCTCAGCAACATCGAAGAAAGCTAGATCCCAAAGCCCTAAAATGTGTTTTTTTGGGTTATTTAGCCACTCAAAAGGGATACAAATGTTACTCACTAGTCACTAGAAAAATGTACATCTCCATGGATGTAAAATTCTTTGAGCATCAACTGTTTTATCCCAAAACTCATCTTCAGGGGGAGTTCTTGAGTCAAGATTAGTTTTGCGATCTCACTTGTCCAAATCCAAGTCTCCAAAATCAAGATATCCAAGATGTGCCTTAATCTGCCATCAATCTTAACACACCCCAAGCTCAACCGAATGCTAGTCTATGTCCTTCATCTCCAACTGTCTCTAATTTTCCTTCAACTTAAATCTAATCAACACCTCAAAAACACTCATCTCCATAGCTTGCAAAATCATATGAGTTTCATGTTTACTCAAGGAAACGATGGAACCAAGAGACTAGTCCATCACATTTTGCTATGCAAAACCAAGAATCCAACCTAAGACCAGAATCTTTCAGTATTCCACTAGGTAATACAACTCTTGAGTCAAATTGTGAGATAATTGATAGTGAGTTGGATCAGCCAATTGTAGTAAGCAAAGGTGTTCATTCGTGCACAAAACATTCCATCTATAATTTTGTAGCATATGAGAATTTGTCTCCTAGCTACTTTGCTTTTGTAACTAATCTCTCTCATTTAGACATACCAAGATAAATAGGAAACTCTTAGAAGACCATAATGGAGAATGGCAGTAAATGAAGAGATACGGACTCTCAAACATAACAAAACTTGGGAACTGTCTAATTTACCAACTAGAAAACAACCTGTTGGATGCAAGTAGATATTTACCATAAAGTACAAAGCCGATGGAAGTATTGACTGATATAAGGCAAGACTAGTGGCAAAAGGATTTATTTAGGCTTATGGTATAGATCATCAAGAAACATTTACATCAGTTGCAAAGCTTAACACTGTTTGAGTACTTTTGTCTTTAACAACTTACTTAGATTGGCCTCTTCATCAGTTAGGTGTGAAGAATGCCTTCCTCAACAAAGATTTGGAAGATGAGGTATATATGGAAGTCCCACCAAGATTCAAGAATTCAAAAAATGCCAATTAAGTGTGCAAGCTACACAAATCACTATACGGGCTCAAGCAGTCTCTACAAGCTTGGTTTGACAGATTGAGAAAGGTAGTAAAGAGAGATGGATATGTTCAAGGATGGTCAGATCATACTCTATTCTTTAAGCATTCACCAAAAGGTAAAACTGTTATCCTCATTGTTTACATGGATGATATTATTCTCATAGGGAATCACATAGAAGAGATGGATAGTTTGAAGTCCATTCTAGCTTACGAATTTAAAATCAAAGATCTCGGTGCACTTAAGTGTTTTGTTGGGATGGAGATTGCAAAATCAAGGAAAGGTATTGCATTATCACAACGCAAATATGTGCTTGACTTGCTTAAAGAAACTAGAATGCTAGGTTGCAAATTGGTGGATACTCCCATGGATGCAAACCAAACGACAGTCCTTTGGTGGACAAAGGAATATACCAGAAACCTATGGGAAAGCTCATTTATTTGTCTCACACACGTCCAAATATTGCTTTCCCAGTCAATATAGTTAGCCAATTCATGAACAATCCTATTGAGGAGCACATGGAAGCAGTTTTTGAATTCTCAGATACTTTAGAAAGAATCTAGGCAGGGGATTATACTTTAAGAAAGAAGAAAAATAGGAGGATTGATATATACTCTGATGCAGATTGGGTTGGATCATCAAAAGACCATTGGTCCACTTCGGGATATTGCACCTTTGTGTGGGGCAATCTTATCACTTGGAGAAGCAAAAAACAATCTGTTGTTGCAAGGAGCAGTGCCCAAGCAGTGCTAAGGGCAATGGCACATGCATTATATGAAGGGATGTGGTTAAGGAGTTACTTGCAGAATTGAAGATTCCAGAAGTAAAGAATCTAGAGATTTTTTGTGACAACCAGGCAGCAATACAAAGTGCAAAAAATCCTGTTCATCGTGAACGAACTAAACATGTGGAGATCAATGGGCATTTCATCAAAGAAAAGATAGAGACTAGGGAACTCCAAGTTATTTATACTGCCACTAGATCATGGATAGTTGACATTCTTACAAAGGCCCTACCTAAGACCAACTTTGAAGATATGATTTCCAAGTTGGTTATGATTAACATCTATTGCCTAGCTTGAAGGGGAGCATGGAATTTCGGGTATTAGTTAGTAACAACTGATATCCGAATTTGTAGGTATAAGAGTTATATTAGGATTATTAGGAATTTTGTTTTTTAAGATTAGGCGTATCTGTTTTTAAGGAAATAGTTAAGAGATTTTAGTATTTTTCGATTTTATCTTACAAGCATAAATAGGTTGTACTTGTTTCATTCCAAATCAATGAGAATTATCATTCAACCTCAGAAAATAATCTGATTAGCTTCATATTGCAATCTGATTTTCGTGTTTAATCTTTTAATCTCTGAAAATCTGTTAGGACAATTGATGCCTTTGAAGAACAAATAAGGTCTGTGGAGGATGCTATAATGAACCAGCTCAAAGAAGAAATTTTAAAGCTTGATTTATATCTTCAAGCTCTTCCACAGGAAATCCCGTTGGATGACAATGCTTCTCTAAATGTCACTTTCGCAAATGAGCCTTTACTATGTAATTCCACCATTGAATTTGACATCAATGGTTTATTTTCTCCAAGAAAAGGGGTTCCAGTCCCTAAATACAGTGAGAAGGATTTGGAATTGGAATCTTCAGTTTACTGCATGGATTCGTTGAAAATGCTTGTAATTTCATTGCATGAGGCTGCCTTTAACTTAGCATCAGCCTTATACTATAAAGTAAGTTCTAGAATCCTTGTAACCGCACCAAATTTTCATAATTATTTCCTCATTATGACATGATTCTTTTTTTTTTTTTTTTGTGGTAGTTTATTGATGTTAAATGAAAGTTTTCACCTGTGGCGAGGCAGAATTTATGCAATGGATTGTGGATAAATTACCAGAACAATCCCTTTTAAATACTGCCGGATGGAGATTTATCATTCCCCAACTATACCGGAAATACCTGAATGATAATATGAACTTGAATATTTCTTTATCTTCAGCTCCAGCTATAGTGATCTCAGAGCATGGTTTTAATGCTACTGTCTATGCAGACCTGATAATTGATATTTTGGAAGCAGGTCAAACAATTCCAGTTGCATGCATCTCACTGGTAAGCTTATTCTTTCCATCACGTAAGTTAGATTCTATGGCCCCGTTTGTTTTTTTTCTCAAAATTTTTAGAAATATTTTTACACGTTTTACAAGACAAATTTTAAAAACATTTTTCAGTACAATTTTAAAAAATTTTCATTTTTCAAAACAAAAATATTTTTAACTATTTTAAAAACAATACCAAACGGCCCCATATATTATCGTCGTGCTCTTTGCTTTTGTTGAAAACTTTTTTTCTATCACCGATTCAACTTCATTTGATGGTTGATCACTTTCTTTTCTCTCCTTTGTTTTTCTTCACTTGTATTCCTCCACTCGACTTGGTTCCTTCGGATATATGTGTAATCCTACTTTGAAAATAATTTCCGCTGCTCAATGATGGCCCTTTTTTTTTTTTGTTTTCATTCACACAGGTTATCCGCGGCTCTGGTTTAGCTAAAATAGCAGGAAATAACCTTACTGGAATTGCTGAATTGAATGACTTCATGATGTCATTGAAGTGGAGTAATGTCGGTAACTCACGCTTATTTCTAGTTCAGGTAATTTTAGTCTTACAATATTCACTCGAATCAAAATTCAATTATTTTTGCTTCAGTAATTAAATGTTTCTGTGCTACACGTGCAGCCTTTTATTTGCATTATTCTTCAAACTGTTTTCTTGCTGTACACGAATGAAGTCCTCGGAAGAGGATTCCCTTTACGGATCATTCATGGTTTCACTCTACAAAATGCTGTGCTAGTCTGCTCAAACTCAAGAATTACAGTCTCTGGTGATGTCCAGTATACATTATGAAGCAATCTTATCCAGATTTTGACTTCTCAGTGTACGTACGCACATGATATAGGATATGTCACCTCTTTCGAATGCATATGGGATTGAAGCGGCAAAAGGTCATCTTTCCCTCTTTTGTACAGTGTTATTCTTTATGCAGTGTACATTACATGATTCATTCTTGTAGTTTCTAGTTTTCGTAAAACGTGAAAATACAAGGGTGAATCATGTAATTTTCCCTTGTATGTATTACTCAACCCTCTTCACCACTGGCTTGGCTTGTGCAGTCTGTGTTCTTTAAACGCCGGAATAAGACCCGCGAAAATGTTATTCTTTTCATATGTACTTGCACAGTTTACCAATCAGAACTGATAATGTGCAATTAAAATAGTAAGGAAATCCAACGATTGTGTGGATGTTACCCCTTATTTCCCTTTCAACCCAATGATCACAATCTTTTTTTTTCCTTGTTGCATTCAATCTACGCTGATGCAGTTTCCTTTTTTTCACTTACAGTTTATAAATTTTCAATTCACCTGAAATAAAAATGTATCTTTTGTTAAAGAAAAATAACCTGGAATATTATATATTAAGGCTCAGTTTTTATAAGAAGTAATATTTTTTTTACTCAGTATCTACAAGTCTAGACAATGGTGAATAGCATCTTAATTTGGATTGGAAATGGGATCGATATGACAAATGGCTTGGTCATGAGTCAGTGAGGGAGGTTTGGCGCTGTTGAGCTTTTGGGAGATGATTGAGAGAAGCGGAATGTGGCATACAATCCATTGGCGGATCTCAAATGAGTACCAAAGCGGCTGAGTCCAGCTACGAACATTAAACAGACCACGTGTATAAGCTGAAGAAGGCATAATATAGTCTGAAAGAGGCTCCACGAGCATGGTACGAATGGCTAACTAAGTACCTTCTTAAGAAAGGGTGTAATGCTCCCTTAAGGATGTCGCAATAATCGTTGCTTTTATCATTAATATCATTATTTAAAAATAAACAACATAAGTAAAACATTCACACTTAAGCAGAGATCCTAGAAACACATGCATATATTTTTTGCTTTAAAAACTCCTTTCTCGATTAGCTTCCCTTACCTCGGTGAGCCCAGTAGAGCAACTCTAGTGTTCGGCTAACAAATAACTTCGAGAAATTGTTAGTTTACAAATACAGACATTTATTAAATTACAAACGAACACAAAACTTGAAACAATGTTTAAAACTCTTGACAAAAATACTTAAATGTTCATATAGTTGAATCATATCAAAGTAAAAGAAACATGGCATAGTCATCAAGAAACCACAATTAAGAAAATATTAAACAGTCTCAAAACATTCAAAAGTCCGTAGGGATATAAACCAAGTCTTAAATCAACCTCATTGCAGATAATAATTAATTCTTTTCATGGCGTGATTCTATTTCCAATCCAACACTCCTTGCACACACGCCCGTCCTCATCCTTCACCTATTCTTTATGTCTTTTACCTTTGTTTGCAACATGATATAAAACTAAGTACACTTTCGTATCTCATAATATAAAATATGAACTTTCATAAAAGCATAACATGAGATTATAATCATAAACATAATAGTGCACAAGGCACAGGTTCATACATATAACGTATCTTTCATTTAAACTTTCATATTAAAACATTATTCATTTAACATCGTAGGAGTGCCATCATGAGAGGAGTGGGATAGTTAGTCTTAAACCAAACATGATAAGTCCAAACCTTGCATGACATCATAAACATAAACATGGGATGTACAACTCTTAATTGAGTGATATATATGGATATATATAAGCTTTCTTTCAAAACTCGTCATAAACCATAAAACCATAAACATAAAAAGATCCTTAGGAAAATTTATCATAAAAGGTCTTCAAACAAGAATATTACATCATAAATCTTTGCTTATAGAATATTGCACAACATTTTCATATACTTTATTGTGTTGCAGGTGAGAATGTACTTACTTGACTTCCTTGCTTACTAAACCTTAAATTGGTTGACGTAGCCATGGTTCTCTGTGTACTTGCCTTTTTAAGTAATCATGTCATTCATTCATGCAATACATGAAATTAATATTCATGTTCATGATGTCTTTTAATACCATATTACATCATCAAATATAATTTTTAATGAAACAACGCAACTTTGAGTCATAACACATGCACTTAGAGTTAAGAAACATAAGAACAGAAAACTTAACCTTTAATCACTGAGAGAAGTTAATCTCAATTTGTAAACATGAATAAAGTCTAAAACTTATTCATAACATAGCTAACATATAAAACATCATCAAATTTTCCTCTCTTGAAAATATTAATCCAAAATATCTTTTTTAATTTTTCAAAACATTCAAGTAAATCTTTCAGTCACAAAAACTAACTGACTTGCAAGGATTCATTGCCTTATATCCTTAGATTCACATTCAATTAAAGCATAAAAATTGCTGGAATAATGCTAACATATATATATAACTCTCAGATTTTTCTTTAGCCATAAAAATTTCATTTGTTAATTTAAATAGATTACAAAATCAATATTATAAAATTTGCTAGCAAAGCCTAGGCAGTAAGCAGTTCTAATTAAAAACTATGGATTAAATTATTTATACCATAAAATAATATATGAAATTACTACACATAAAATTATAGTATATCTAAAATTTAGCTTCAATTAAATTTAGAATAAATCAAAGTATGCGTTTGAATTTAGAGTTAATATTAACATCAGACATGCTATATAGTGAACACTTTTTCATTCAAACATTTTTGTAAAATCAAATATGCATGGTATAAATCTGAATTTTTATGTGGCATGATTAACATATAAATAAACACTAGACAGATAATAAATCATGAAAAACACATTTAAAAGTTTGATTTATTATCTCATGAATTATATAAAGTTTATCCAACAGACATTCATAATTACTAAGTACTTGGCAATTAACGAATTTTATCTTAAAACATAATAAAGATATGAAGTTAAAAATTTACATACACTTTCTCAACATATCAAAGGGTATGAAGTTAAAAATTTACAAACACTTTGTTAACATATCAATGTCATAAATTTTTATAGAATTAAGAGACGTTTTTTTGACCCATAAAACGGACTCTACAAAATACAAAAACAAATTTGCTAGCAAAAATTTTTCCTAAGCAGTGTTTGAGAAAGCTCATAACATTTGAAATATGCTGAACGAAAATTTATAAAAAATTCTAGACATTCATAACATTTATATACATATAATATCCAAAAATCGTAACAAAATAAAATCATTTAAATTCAAAACATTATTGGCAATCTTATTGAATAACCAACCCTAAAATAGTTACAACGTGTTCTGACAACAAAACATTATTTTCATGCAACTTCATGATGATATGAACAAAAATGCTTTTAACCATAAAATAACATTGTTATAATCAAAGCAATAAAGAAAAAAATTTATATTTTCATAAAAACATACATATGTAAACATTCACAACATAAATGAAAAAATTTCTAACAAAGTTTGACCCAAAAACAATACATATCAATCATAAAAATTCAAAACCACAAAAACCTTTAAACCATACCTTAAATTCTTATGCTTTCTTTCCACCACCACAAAAGCTTGCACATACAATCTCTAAAAATACGCTCTCCTTCAACAGTTGGAAAGAAAAGATGAATGAATGATCAGATATCAGCTTTGGTGGTGGAGAAATGATGGAGACTTGGAGAATTTTGAGTGATGGTGGAGGCCTATAAAGTTTAATTTGAGTGGGGTGAGGGAGGAAAATTTCTTTGGCTGGGGATTAAGAGAATGTGATGGCTTTGGTGGCTAAAGATATATTTATAGGTTTATGTGAGTGGAGGAGTTAGATAAGCGTAGAAAACCCTAGTTCAAGTTTAATTAAGTTTCCCTTTTTCTTCCTCTTTTCTGTTGCCTTCATGGCACTCCGTTTTTCCTCTTTTTTTAAACTTTCCTATGATTACAGGGTTAGATATATAATATAATATAAGATAATATAATTATCTTATACAACAATAATGTTTGCTCCCATGACCTAAAAAATATTAATTTATATATTATTCTTTTGGACACTTTATATTTTTGAGTTTTTTAATGCCATAATAAAAATGTTACATATGTAATTATCATGATATCATAAATATTGTAAAAATAAGAAAATATGCAATTAAATTTATGTCATTATCAAGAATATAACTCTAGGGCATATAGAACTTTAGAGTATTATAGAGTTTATAAATTTAGAGCAAGTTGAAATTCTTAAAAGAACAATAAATACTTTATGCTTGTCATCTTTTTGACATGAACATCCTAAATACATTGATCCCTTGTGAATGTCACTTGTGACATTACTAAACAAAAATTTAATTTACTTAACATAAATAATAATAGTACTTCAAATATCACATTCTAACGTTAAATTAACATAAGTGTTTGTAGAAGAAAATGATAGGCGTTTCAACTCTCCCCACCTTATAAGAGTTTCGTCCTCAAAACTCAAAATAACCGTGGATACTTGGCCCTCATATCATCATCGTATTCTGACGTAGCCTCTTCTACATGGTGATTTTGCTACAAAACTTTGATCAAAGGAATTTCTTTATTCCTTAAAGCCTTAGTTCTTCGATCTAGAATCTTTACTGGCTTTTCTTTATAGCTAAGATCTTTTCGTATCTCAATCACCTATAGTTTGATCACGTGCAAAGGGTCTAGGACATGCTTTTTAAGCATCAAGTCATGGAACACATCATGGCTAGATGACATCTCTGATGTCAAACTTAACTGGTAAGCTACCTTGCCCATTCGCTTTACAATTTTGTATGGTGCAACAAACCTTGAGCTCAACTTGCCCTTCTTCCCAAACCTCATGACTCCCTTCATCGGTGCAACCTTTAGGAACATAGAATTCCAAGATCCTTCTCCTTTTGTCGGCATAGCTCTTCTGTTGACTTTGAGGGGTCTTAATTGTTTTACATATCAACTTACCATCTCAAATGTCTCGTTGACAAAATCTATCTTTTTGCTATCCTCGCTTTCCATCATCTTATTTTCTCTATCTTCATGCCAACATATAGGTAATTACACTTCCACCCATATAGAGCCTCATAAGGTGCCATTCATATTGTCACCTAATAGCTTTTGTTATTAGCAAATCTGCTAATGGTAACATCTTATACTAGCTCGTCTTATAGTCAAGGGTATAGGCACAGAGCATATCCTCTAAAATCAAATTCGATCTCTCCATTTGGCCATCAGTCTAAGGGTGAAAAGTCATGTTAAAGTGCAACTTAGTACCTATCGCGATCTGCATGCTTTGCCAAAAATTTGAAGTGAACCTGCTATCATGATCAAAGATGATAGATTTAGGAATTCCATGAAGCATCACTATCTCTTTAACATAAAGCTTCGTTAATCTCTCCATAGAGTATTTGATCCTAATAGGGATAAAGTGTGCCAACTTCATCAATCAGTTAATAACAATCCAAATGACATCATACCTATTTGAAGTTCTTGGGAAACCTACGATGAAATCCATCGTAATTTCCTCCCACTTCTGCTCAGGTATCTGAATTGACTCCATATTGCCCCTAGGCTTTTAGTGTTTAGCCTTAACTTTCTGATAAGTCAAACATTTCTTTAAATACTTAGCAATATCATGCTTCAATTTGAACCACCAAAAGTAGTCCCTTAAATCATTATACACCTTTGTTGTACCTTGATGGATTGAATAAGGTGTATTATGTATTTCTACTAAGATCCTTTCCCTTAAGCCATCAACATTGGGAACACATAAGCAGTTTTTAAGATATAGAGATCCATCATTAGCAACTTAAAAACTCCTCACATCTTCCTTCCTTGATTTCTTGCTTGATCCTAGTTAGGCTTGCATTTTTATTCTGTTTACCTCTAATCTCTTCAAACAATAATGGTGCAAGAGTCAATTCTGAAAGCTGTCTTGACATAAGTTCCAAATCGAACTCCAGAATTTCTTTTCTTAAAGGCTAACACATCATTTACAATGACTTCAACATTGCAACAGTCGTCCTACTTAGAGTATTAGCCACCAGATTCGATGTTCTTGGATGGTAAAGGATTTCACAATCATAATCCTTCACCAGCTCTAACCATCTCTACTGCCTCATGTTTAGGTCTTTTTGGGTGAAAAAGTACTCCAAACTTTGATTGTCGGTGTAGATCTTACACTAAACTCTATACAAGTAGTGTCTTCAAATTTTTAGTGTAAAAACTACAATTGCTAACTTGATGACATGAGTAGGGTAATTCTTCTCGTAATCCTTTAGCTGTCTCAAGGCATAAGCAGTCAACCTATTGTTCTGCATGAATAGTGCACCTAGGCCTATTTTAGAAGCATCACTATTAATAACAAATCCTTCATTCCTTTTCGAAATTGCCAAAACTAGAGCTATAGTCAACCTTTCCTTTAGTTCTTGGAAGCTTTTCTTGCACTCATCAGTCCATTCAAACTTCTTCCACTTGTGAGTTAGATTGGTGAGAGCAACGCTATCTTGGAGAAATCCTCCATAAACTTTTGATAACAAACAGCTAATCCCAAGAAGTTTCTTATCTCACTTGCATTCTTAAGTTGCTTTGAGTTAAGAACAGCCTCAACCTTAGCATGGATACACAGTCGAGCTAGAACCCACGCTTAGAAGACTTTGCGTATAACTTATGTCTCTTCAAGGTCTCTCACACAATCCTCAAGTGCTTAGCATGTTCTTCTTGACTCTTTGAATAAACAAGAAGATCATCGATAAACACTATGACAAATTTATCAAGGTAATCCTTGAACACACGATTCATCAAGTCCATAAAAGCCACAAGATCATTTGGTAGACCAAAAGGCATACTAATAAATTCATATTGACCATACCTCAATCTAAAGGCTTTCTTCAAAATGTCTCCTTCTTTTTCCTTTCGCTGATGATATCCGAACCTTAAATCTATCTACGAAAACAAAGATGCACCCTTAAGATGATCAAACAAATCATCAATTTGGGTCAATGGGCACTAGTTCTTGATTGTCACCTTATTCATTTCTCAATAGTCGATGTAGAGTCTCTTGTAGCAATCTTTTTTCTTCACAAACAAAACTAGTGCTCCACACAGTGAGTACTAGGTCAGATGAAACCCTTATCAAGAAGTTCCTTTAGTTGGGAGTGCAACTCCTTGAATTTGGTTAGGGCAATTCTAGAAAATGCCTCGGAGATCAGATTAGTGCTAGCGCAAGCTCGATCCCAAATTCAATCTTTGTCTAGAAATAAGCCTGGTAGGTCTTCTAAAAATTCTCGAACCACCGTAACTGTTGGAAAAGTAGTACGCAGCAAAATTTTAAAAATTTTTTATACCAGAGTATTTTCTAAAACACAAGTTTAACAAACTATATGCATAAATTAACCAAATCCTACTAACCTTCTATGCCAAAGAGATTCCTCAATGAATGACGAGAAGGGCATTGTAGAAGGATCTCAACTAACTAGCTTTCTTTGCTATTCTCTATCCATGATTGGTGTGTGTATAGGCACACTTGTACAGCTCTTCCATAGATAACTCTTCTTCCAACTAATTGAGAGATACCCAGAACTACTGTTTGTGATTTGTGAACAATAATTCTCTAGGGGAGTTTTAGAGATTCACAGTAAAGGATACTCACTCTTGATCTCTCAACTGATCTAAATAACTTATGAGTTTGACTCCCCTATTTATAGATTAGGCCCAGGAGTCAGTCTTTAAAAAGGCCTCAAAAATTCAAAATAGGATCAACTCAATATCAATATCTAATGAAATTCACATCTAAAAACATGTGATCATAAATCATTCAATCGACAAGTGGAATTGGTAGATCGGCTTGTCGAACTTTCTCCATCGGCAAGCCAAACCTGAAGATCAGCCTGTCAAACTTACGATTTTTGATTCCTGCAAATCTTTATTTCTCACCCTAGATTCTTGGGATAGAGCCTCAGTTTTAATTCAAATAACTCAATAGAGAAGTTATTTGATTAAAACAATTATATCTAGATAATCACTAGGAAAATAAATATTCCTAATAATTCAACAAGTTTATGTTGAATTAATTTATTTAAAATTAATCCACCTGATAAATAGACATGAATTATCTGATCCTGTTAATTCAACAAGTTTATCTTGAATTAATTTTTTGCAAACTTATTTCAACCGATAAACACACATGAATTATCTGATCTTGTTGAATTTTAGCCAATTTGATAATTTGACATAAGTTACCAATATATTGGAAAAGCACGCCATATCGTTATAGGATTTATTATGAGCTAACAAAGGAGACCTGATGGACCTATTTAGTTCAAGCTCCTGATAATTATGAAACCCAAAGTCCCATATGTACATTTCATAATTATTAACTCTAACGCTGCTCCACTAAAAGCTTGGAGCTGTATTTTCAAACTATATAGAATTACGAAGCCCAAATAGCTAAGTCTCCATGATATATCATAATGTATTGTATCCCCATAGGATTATCCATGGTCGGCTTAAGGATAAATTATGTCTTACTTTCCCAATTATTTTTTACTTACGTTTCATTATCTCATCATCGAAAAACTTATCATCTAAAGACAATATACCATTCAGTTACACCTAAGTATCCATATGGTTGAGCGCTCTAGTTTTTCAATCACAAGATAACACATATAAAGGGATATCAACGACTCCTAAAGAGGAGCTATGGATTCCATATCTATGAATAACAAGTCTATGCTATCAAGAGTCATGCCTCCAACGTACCGGCATGTGTACCAACATAAAAATGTGGATGTCCCCCTTTGATACATCAAAAGAGATAAGTCAAGACAACGGGCTCATTGTTTGTCTAAGGATTAAGATACAATACATATGATTGTCAAAGTGAATTGATTTGTCGAGACATAATTATTAATCTAAATCAATTACACTTTATATCCCGATCCAATACATCGTCACCTATGACAATGCACCAATGTTTCTATTCATAGAGTTCACCTTCGACGGCCAAGACAATCGATCTCCCGTTAGGCATATAGACAACATAACAATCGTTACATACATAAAGTGCCCAACTTTATTCCCTTGATTGTGGATCTTATAATTTAGATCGTCACCTTTTGAATCATGTCTTTTGCATTATCTATCTATCATATGCCTGATTCTAAAGGTTTAATCTGACAGTCTCAGACTTTTATTTATTTATCATACATTCAAAAAATATGAACATAGAGAGGACAACAATTTGGTATATGAATAATAAATAAACTCTTTATTGTTAAAAATGTCTCTAAAAACATATTACATTTTTACTCCTTAGGGCATACATGTCTAACAATCTCCCACTTGTACTAAGTGAGTAAATATGATAAATCTTGCATCCCCATAGCTTCTACATGCCTCTGAAAGACTCTCCTAGTAAGTGTTTTCGTGAATGGATTAGCTAAATTGTCTTCTAATGCGATTTTGCACACATTGACATGCTCAGCTTCTATCAAGTCCTTTATTTTATGATACTTCTGATCAATATGCTTACTCTTCTTGTGAAATCTTGGTTCCTTAGCATTAGCTACTGTCGCACTATTATCACAGTACAGTGATACTGCCTTATCCATACTAAGAACTACCTCAAGATCCCTAAGGAACTTGAGGAGCCACACTGGTTCTTTTGAAGCATCACTAGCTGCCACATACTTGGCCTCCATCGTTGAATCCAAAGTGTAATCTTATTTCACACTTCTCTAAGTAATGGCAACACTACCTAGAGTAAACATAAAACTTGAAATCGATCTACTTGAATGCAGACAGGATTGGAAATTTGAATCAGTGTATCCTAGAGGAGTCAAATCCTCACTTGAATATACAAGAATATACCCTCGAGTCCTTCTCAAGTATTTGAAAATATGCCTAACTGTAACCCAGTGGTTCGGTCCTAGATCCGACTGAAATCGACTTACAATCCTAACCGCATAACAAATATCTAGTTGTGTGCAAAGCATGGCATACATGAGACTATCCACTGCTGAAGCATAAGGCACCTTCTTCATGTATTCTTTTTTTTTTTTTACTTTGGAGAGTTTTTCTTAGAAAGAGTAATTCTAGACCTAGATGGTTGCCCACCTTTCTTGAAATTTTGCATTGCAAACATCTTGAGAATTTTATCTATGTGGCATGCTTGGGACAAAGCAATCAATTTGTTCTTCCTATACCAAAAAATCTAGATACCAAGAATAAAATTAGCGTCACCTAAGTCTTTCATGTCAAACTGCTTAGTCAACCATAATTTGATCGATGACATTGCCAACCAAAATTTGCATAGTCAACCAAAATTAGCTTCACCCAAGTCTTCTTATCCCAATGTCATTGCCAATTAGCAGAATGTCATCTATATAAAATAGTAGAAAAACCACCTTTCCATCCTTACTGTGTTTGTAAACACATGGTTCATCCACATTTTCTATGAACCCATAAGTCTTGATCACTTGATCAAATCTTATGTTCCAATAACAAGAAGCCTACTTGAGTCCATAAATTGACTTTAGCAGCTTACAAACCTTAGCCTAGAACCTATCTAGCTGCTCCATATAGATGGGCTCATCAAGATAGCCATTTAAAAAGGTTGTCTTGACATCCATTAGCCAAATCTCGTAGTCGAGAGCGGTAGCTATGGGCAAGAGAATATGGATGGATTTAAGCATAGTTACAGGCGAAAAGGTTTCCTCATAATCAATTCTTTCCTTTTGCATGTATCTCTTAGCTATAAGCTGAGCCTTATAGGTTACAACCTTTCCATCCACTCCTCTCTTCTTCTTATAGATCCACTTATACCCTATGGGTTTTATCCCTTCGGGAAGATGTACAAGTTCCTAGAACCGATTAGTCTCTATAGACTTCATCTCTATGTTCATGGCTTCTATCCAGAGTTTCAAATCAACATCCTCCATATCACTTGGGTTTACACCCGATCCTCCCATTGCACCAAAGTCCCTTAGATTTTTGTTCGGGTTCGATTGGTTATTTCACACTAATTGGAGTGGTTTCATTCAAAACCCTCAAAGTGATCGAATCACTTGCTAACTCCTCAAGCACCACTTTGCTTCAAGGCTTAAAGTCGTCCATGTAACAATCATCAAGGAAAGTTGCATTAGTTGAAACCATGACTTTATTTTCCTTTGTATTATAAAAATAACCCCCTTCAGTCCCTTTTGGATATCCTACAAACATGCAAACTTCTGAACGTACTTTCAACTTATTTGCATCCCAAAACAAGACATGAGCCAAACATCCCCATATGTGAATATGGTTTAAGGATGTCTTTTTTCTCGTCCATAGCTCATGCGGATTTTAGGAACCAATTTTGAATGCACATTATTCAAAAAATAGCATTCGGTTTGTAGTGCATATCCCCAATAGGACAAAGACAATGATGAATAACTCATCATGAACCTAATCATGTCCAGCAAAGTCCTATTTCTTATCTCAGCCATGCCATTCTACTGTAGAGTGCCTAGTGCAGTCAAATGGGATAAAATTCCCTTCTCTAATAAGTGTCCCTAGAATTCATCAAAAAGGTATTCACCACCTTGATCGGATCATCAGAAAGGTACTCACTACCTTAATCGGATCAAAGTGCCTTTATGGGTCTACCCAATTGCTTTTCCACTTTAGCCTAAAAGTCCATGAAGTTGTCATAAGTTTCGCTTTTGTGGTGCATCAGGTGCACATATCTATACCTTGAGTAATCATCAATAAAAGTGACGAAGTACTTATAGCCTTCTCGTGCCCAATGTTCATAGGTTAGCAAACATTACCCTTCGGCCCTATTGCCTTTAGACCCAAATGGTCTTTTGGCCATTTTACCCTCTAAAAAAGATTCATATTATGGTATAGATTCCACCTTCAAGTGACTTAAAGGACCATTTCTTACCGACCTTTGAATCATATTCAGGTTAATATGACTTAGTCACAAATGCCAAAGAAAAGTCTTATTAGAGCGAGAAGTTTTAAGTCTTTTAGAGTTATTATCATTAATCTCAACATTAAGTAGTAAGTCCATCTTAGGTTTAATAAAATAGAGATTATTTTGCATCTATCCAGAACATATAAAAGACTTGTTTTTATGAATCACCACTTTATTATTAAAAGAAACTAAATAGGAGTCTTTAAATAAACAAGCTATAGAAATTAAATTCCTTTTAAGTTTAGGAACATTAAAACAATCTCTCAAAATTAAATACCTATAATTATCAAAATACAAATAGATGTCTCGCATTGCTTTAGCTACGACCAAGGATCCATCGCCCATTCGAAGCGTGAAGTCTTCATGAAGCAGAATTCTTGTTTCTTTGAACCCTTATAGAGACACAAACATGATTAGTTGCTCTAGAATCAATGACCCAAAGGTCACTGGATTCCTCAACCAAACAATTTTCTAAAACCAGAAGATCACATCTATCTCCTCAAGAAAGGAAGTCCTTGCAATCTGACCTTCTCGTAGAAAAAGCACTTGAGCTTCTTTGGGTTCTTCTTTTTCTTCTTCTTGTTCTTGTCGTTTGCAAGAATAGAAGACTTCCTATTCTTGGCCTATTGCTTCTTCCATTTCCTAGGTTGGGATTGGAACCATACACAGCCGCCAAGTTGGCCTCACCACCAGCAAGAAACTCCTTGATCAGTCAAGGTCATATTTCGCCTACTGCTTAAATTAAATGTAGCTAAAAGCGAGATAAATTCCTTAGCAAAAGTCTCAAAGACCATAGTCATCTGAGTTTCAGTATCAATGTCAGCTCTATTGGTTTAAGCTTCAACGAGGCAACCGATGACTAACATCATATGCTCCTTTATAGACATCTCTAGTCTATGTTTGTAGTTCAAGAGTTTTTGAAGCACTCCTTATCGCTTTGTTAGGCCTTGGCCTCCAAACATGTCTTCTAGATTATCAAAGATCTACTTAGCAGTCTCATAATCATCATGTTGAGCCTACAGCACATTATACATGCTCACCATAACATAGCAACGGGCCTAATTATTAGCATCTTTTCAACAATCATATGCTTGGATTTGATCACTAGTAGGATATCCTGTAGGCTTTGGAGGACAAGGTGTCATCAACACAAATTTCAGTTTCTGAAAGAACAAGACGATGTTTAGGTTTCGTTTCCAATCATTATAGTTCTCACTGGTTAATTGGTTTTTGTCAATTATCAAAGATAAAGCATTTTTAGACATTTTTAATCTACAATAAAGAATTATATACCAAACATAAGCAAACATACAATAAGAGTTTAGTAAGATAACACAATCATATAAAATATACAAATGTATTTATGTGTCAAAACCATAAAAATATCACAACCTTATAACGATAATTCCTAACTCAGAATTCAACAAGAAGCCTAGGGGAGACTTGTCAAATTCAATTAGGAACATGGATCCCCTCCTAATTAATATATGCTATCCAAGCCCTATATGATCCAGCATATATTAATAATTGTTTCTTTGGCCATTAATTTTATTAACAGAGTTCCTAGGGGAGGTTAATAATAAAATTAACAAGAGTGTACAAGCATCGTTTCAATACTTTATCCATGATTTACAATCACCACCCAGGGGTATGCAACCATAAATCATGCTAAAATACCTTATCCTCTCAAATATCTAACCCGATACATGATGAAGTCCCTTCCTAGGGATCGAAACCACAATGTGCTACCTATGGACCAACGATGGAGGCCGTAGGCTCTCTCTTCATAAACCTTCTTCCACTCAATCTTTTGAAATCAAGGTTTTATTTTAAAAACATGCATGAACAGTTTTTAAATGAGCGGCACTCCCTATTCTATATGACATGCTATCAATATACATGGCAAATCATATTATAATGCAGACAAGCAAAGCAATCATGCAAAGCCACAAGCAAGATAATAATAAATAACCGTAATATTATGGCTCTACCTTAGAGAAAAAAAAATGAAGATTATAAGAGATAAATTGAAACACATTATCGATTCTTCATGCTTCTTAATGTAATGTCCATCTTCAAGTCTTCAATCTTGTATAAATTGAATACTCCATATTTCTAGTCATATCCAAATTTAATGTTTCTCAAAATTGTCCCAAAAATAAAACCACAATTGCACCAAAAAGCGCACATTATTTTAAAAATTTACTGCTCTTTGCTGGCATGCCGATCTATGTAATCAGCCTACCGGTCATGACCTTCTAGCCTATCAAACCTTACAGTCTGGCCTACCGGTCATGACAGATCAGCCTGTTGAACTTGAAAGTTTGGCCTATTGCCAGAACCATCAGAATTCTACTCCGCGATGGCCTACCGATCCTAGAGGTTTGGCCTATCGGTCTACGACCATCGGCCTACCAAACTTGAAGGTTTAGCATGCTGACCGAGCAGAAATCACGTTTTTCAAAAAATATAGTTTTTTAATGCTATTTATCAATTTTATTTTTAACAATTCTAAAATATAAAATTAGAGACTCAAGAAATACCTATGGAATGCTATCATCCATCTTCTAGATCTATCTTATCCAAATGATTATTTATTTACAAAATTGTTACAAATTTAAAATTAAATAATAATTCCTAGACGAAGATGATAGTTTGCTATCTAATTGCATGAAAATCCTAGATACACATTCTAACCTCTAAGGAACCATAACTGGCATTAGTTAATTAATTAATTAATAATTAAATAATAATTTAATCAACCATAATTAATTAATAAACATTCACCATATAATCCACAACAACATATAAAATATATAGAAACCATAGAGTGTCAACTCTCTAAAAAATTAAATTCAAGCATAGGAAAGATCAAGATCACATAATTTATTCATATGCATAAATTAACTAGATTCTACTAACTTTGTATGCCGAAGAGATTTCTCAATCATTGAAGAGAAGGGCATTATAGAAGGAGCTCAACCAACTGGCCTTCTTTGCTATTCTCTATCCAAGACCAGTGTGTGTGTAGGCACACTCATACAGCTCTTCAATAGATGACTCTCCTTCCAACCCATTGAGAGATACCCAGAACTATCGTTCATGATTTATGAACAATAGTTATCCAAGGGAGTTTCAGAGATTTATAGTAAAGGATGCTCACCCTTGACCTCTCAATTGATCTAAATAACTTATGAGTCTCACTCCCCTATTTATAAAGATTGGGCTCAAGAGCCAGTCCTTATTAGATAAGGCCTTAAAAATTTGAAACAGGATCAAATTCGGATCAATATCTGATAAAATTCACGTCTAAAAAGGCATGATCATAAATCTTTCGATTGGTAGGCCCAATTGGTAGATCGGCCTGTCAAACTTACTTCATTGGCAGGCCGAACTTGAAGATCGGCCTACTAAACTCATAATTTTTTATCCCTGCAAATCTTTATTTCCTACTTGAGATTCTTGGGATAGAGCCTCAGTTTTAATTCAAATAATCTAATAGAGAAGTTATTTGATTAAAATAGTCATATTCAGAAATTCTCTAGAAGGATAAATTTTCCTGATAATTCATCAAGTTTATATTGAATTAATTTATTCAAAATTAATCCAACTGATAAATAGACATGAATTATCTAATCTTGATAATTTAATAAGTTTATCTTGAATTAATTTTTCATAAAATTAATCTAACTGATAAACATACATGAATTATCTGATCCTACTGAATTTCAACCAATTTGATAATTTGACATAAGTCATCAATTTATTGAAAAAGCACGTCGTATCGTTACAGGATTTATTATGAGCGAGCAAAGGGGACCTAATGGACCTATATAGTTCAAGTTCCCTATAATTATGAAATCCAATATCCCAAATATACATTTCATAATTATCAACTCTAACGCTACTCTACTAAAAGCTTAGAGCTACACTCTCAAACTATATAGAATTACAAATCCTGAATAGCTAAGTCTCCATGACATATCATAATGTATTGTATCCCCGTAGAATTATCCATAATGGGCTTAAGGATAAATTCTGTCTTACCTTTTGGATTATTTTTCTCTTACGTTCTATTATCTTACCATCGAAATACTTATCATCCAAAGACAGTATACCATTCAACTACATCTATGTATCCAAATGGTTGAGCGCTTTAGTTTTTCAATTGTAGGATAATGCACATAATAGGATATCAATGATTCCTAAAGAGGAGTTATGGATTTCACATCTATGAATAACAAGTCTACAATGTCAAGAGTCATGCCTCCAATGTCTCAGCATGCATACCAATATAAAAATGTGGATGTCACCCATTGGTACATCAAAAGAGATAAGTCAAGACAACAGGCCCATTATTCATCTCAACATTAAGATACAACACATATGATTGTCTAAAGTGAATTGATTTGTCGAGATAGAATTATTAATGTAAATCAATTACACTTTATATCTGATCCAATGCATCGTTACCTATGACAATGCACCAATGTTTTTATTCGTGGAGTCTACCTCAAATGGTCAAGACAAACCATCTCCCGTTAGGGATGTAGACAACATAACTGTATTTACATGAGTAAAGCACCCAACTTTGTTCCCTCGATTGTAGATCTTATAATTTAGGCCATCACCTTTAGAATCATAACTTCTACATAATCTGTCTATCATATGCCTGATTCTAAAGGTTTAGACTAACAGTCTCAAACTTTTGTTTGCTTATCATACATTCAATAAATATGAATGTAAAGAGGACAACAATTTGGTATATAAATACTAAATAAACTCTTTAATGGTAAAAATCAAAAACATATTATATTTTTACTCCTTAGGGTATAATGTCTAATAATAACATCTTCAACCTTTGTCTTTTCTTCTTGACTCTTATCTATCATGTTCGTCAAATAACCCATACACCTACTTGCCAGCAACTTTTTTGCCTTTATAGCTGAGAAAAACATGTTTGGCTTCTTTCTTGACTCACCTACGTACCCAAATCTTTCCTCATCTTTTGGATGGAAAATCACATTTCGTCTCTTGCACTCGATAGAAGCATTTACTTACCCAGGAAATTCATCCTAAGAATGATATCATAGTCACACATATCAATGATTATAAGATCTATAAAAAGTTCCCTTCTGAAAATCCACAAAGGAACTATGTGCAAATAATGCCTAAACATCATCACTTCCTTAGAGGGTAATATCATATTGAATCCCTATCTTATAAGCTCTTGATATTTGCCTAACTTATTAGCAAAATAAAAGGATACAAATGAATGCATAGAACCCGTATCAAAAAGAGAATGTGCATTAAAAGAAAGGATTAAGATCTGACTTGTGACAATATTTGGAGGTTTCGACTGCCATTTATTCCTTTGTCATTGCAGAGATGCAAGCATTGGTAGTTGGAACTTCAAGCCTTCTTTGGTTTATGAGTGGTCCTTCCAAGGTAGATTGTATATGGTAGAGTTTAGCATCAGGGGCTTTTTGCTGACCTTGAACATTGAATTGGATGGGGTAGTTCATGGAAAAGTGACCCCTCGCGACCGTATATAAAGCATTGGTTTGTTCCATGATGGCACTCACATGGGTGCTTCTTTAAACATTTGGCATAGGGTTGTATCTATCTGTTGTTGTTATACTGGCCATTACCCCCTTTATTGTTGCTTCGACCCTACTAGTTCTAGAAATTGTCATTTCCTTTATTGTTCTTCCAGTTCTAGTTGTTGTTTGTTTTGCCCTGGGTTTTGTTTTGAGTGCTTGAGTTATTCATAGGAGGACTTTGTTGGGGCTAGCTTCTCTTTAACTTCAGCAAGTGAAATTCAACCTTTTAGGTAGACTTGCCCTATCAATGATTGCTACAATTTTAGGCCAGAGAACCCTAATCAACCTTTTGATCCTTGCACCATCGTCACTAACCATTCCTAAGCAAAGGCGTGCTGACTAATCAAACTTAGCAACCACATTAGTAACTAACATATCTCCTTAACGAAGGTTCTTGAACCTGTCATAATATTTGGGTGATGTTCATGTTAAAGAACTTCCATTAAATTCATGAACAAAGTCAGCCTATGTCATATCGTCTACATTTTTGCTCTACTCTATCCTATCCTACCAGATTCTAGCATCCATTGTTAGACAGTATGAGGCACAAAGGACCTTCTCAGTCTTAGTAAAACCCATCAGCTTCAGAGCGGCCTTAATCGTCTTCAACCATCCTTGAGCAACCAAGGGATCCTTGGAACCTTCGAAATCAGCAGGCTTAACACACTTCCACTTGATCGATAAAGGGTCGTGATAAGTAGGCCTTGCTACTGGTGCAGGGATTAGGGCTATCGCTCCTTGCTATTGTGAAGGAGGTAATGTGTTTTTACCTTATCTTTTGCCTCCATGACCATTAGTTCTAAGGTTCTCAATCTCTCTTCTTTAATCTTGAAGTTATCTCCAAAGGTCAGCAATCATTACCATTAGGTTAGCATTGACTGGATTTCTAGATCTGCCAGTAGCTTTAGCACGAGCTTGGGTCCTTCAACAATTTTTCATCTTTGATTTTTGAGAAAGATTATAAGTTTAGGAATGAACTTTCAATTTTAGAGAAAAGACAGGATTTCACTAGTAAAATTATGTACTAAGGCATTAATCACCATAAATTTGAACCTTATACTTATCATTAAACTTACATAAACATCAATTTAACTAAAACATACTTACTTGGAGGACATGAAACTAACATGTGGTGGTGTGTATTGGAAACAAGAACATGCTTGGATACCATAGCTGTAACACTCCCTTACAGACATCACGATAATCAATACTCTAACTGTTAATATCATTTTTAAAGATAAACAATTCAAATAAATCATTTACACTCAAGCACATATCTCAGGAACACATGTATATAGTTCTTTCTTTAAAAACTACTTTATGGATTTGCTTCATTCAACTCGTTTAGCTCAATAGAACACCAACAATATTCTACTAGTTGATAACCTGTAGAAACGGTTAGTTTACAAATACAAACATTTATTAAATTGTATGCACTCACAAGACTCTAAACAATGTTTTAAACTCTCAAGAAAAATACTTAAATGTTCAAATAGTTTAATCATATCAAAATAAAAGAAACTTGGCATAGTCATTAAGATACCACAATTAAGGAAATATTAAACAGTCTTAAAACATTCAAAAGTCCATAGAAATATAAGCATCGTCTTAAATCCACATCAGTGTGGATAATAACATTAACAAGAAAATCATTGCCCAACTAATTAATTCTTTTCATAGTGTGATTAGGTTTCCAATCCAACACTTCTTGTACACACACCTGTCCTCATCCTCCACTATTCTGTATGCCTTTTACCTTTGTCTGCAACATGATATAAAACAAAATATGCACAAGCATAGTAACTATACTTTCTTATCTCACAACATAAAATATGAACTTTTATAAAAACATAACATGAGATCATAATCATAAACATAATAGTGCACAAGGTACAGGTTCGTATATATAACATATCTTTTTTTTAAACTTCCATATTGAAACATTATTCTTTTTTTTAGGGGTCCAAGCATTGCATCATTAACATTGTAGGCACACCATTATGATTGGAGTAGCGTAGCTAGTCCCAAACCAAACATGATAAGTCCAAACCTTGCGTGACATCATAAACATAAACATAGGGTGTGCAACACTTAATTAAATGATACATGTACATATATATAAGCTTTCTTTGAAAACTTGTCATAAACCATAAAAACATCCTTAGAAAAATTCATTGTAAAAGGACTCGAAACAAGAATATTACATCACAAATCTTTGCTTATAAAATATTTCTTGACATTTTCAAAAACTTTATTATATTGCAAGTGAGAATATATTTACTTGACTTGCTTGTTTACTAAACCTTAAATTAGGTAACATTGTAACGCCTCAACCCCCCATGGTGTTCACCTGACAGGACCCCTAGCATAGTCAGGTCTTATACTCATTACACATACGTACTGTCCCCTTTGGGCACCTAGTGGCCCTCAGGGATTTCTTCACATCTCCCAATACTTGAACCTAAGACCTCCTTGCTTATTTTAGCAAACTAACTGGTCCATAACATGATATGATAGAGATCCACAACAACTCCTTTTACGGACACTAGTACAAAATGTGGATTCCACGACGGTTTATAACCGTCGTGAAAAAATTTCACGAAGGTTAAAAAAATATCGTGGAAACTTCTGTCATGAAACAAGACCGAGTTTTCACGACGGTTTTTTACCATCGTGTAATAGAATAATTGGCTCGCGAGACCAGTAGGAGTGCTAATTTTTCACGATGATTTTTTGTGAAAATCGTCGTGGAAGCTCCACCTTCCACGACGGTTTTTACACCTTCCATGACGGTTTTTTGTGAAAACCGTCGTGGAAGGTTGAGCTTCTACGACGGTTTTTCAAAAAACCATCGTGGAAGCCTTCGATTCCACGACGGTTTTTCAAAAAACCGTCGTGGAATGCCAATTTTTCACGACGGTTTTTTAAAAAACCGTCG
>CAMOHE010029712.1:5215-24805 GCA_946598075.1 Artocarpus hirsutus | reverse complement strand
TTTGCTCGAGAGAATTAAAAAGGTACTCTTGACAAACTGTTTTCAATGGAATTTTAGTAAATGTAAATACATATTTGATTTATTTAATTATTTATTTATTTAGAAAGTTTTATTAGAATATTTATTTGCTTATTCGCTCACGTTTTCATTGTTTTAAAATCTTACCCCTAGGTGGATATCAACTTAGGATCGAAGAAGAGTCCGCTGACCGGACTTGTGACCAGTAGAAGATTGGGTAGGTTGTACTGTAACAAGTAAGGCATGTAAACTTTTAATCTTTTTACTTGGACTGTGGTTGTATTGTAATATTGTCAGTACTATATGTGTGTGCACAATATGTGGGCCAGTGGGACCCATACTCGTTCCACCCCATATTTAAATATTTTTAATGTTCTTTTTATTTGGTCAATTATTATGATAGTTTATTCTATTTCCTTAATTTCTTCTATTCGAATGATTTTAAAATTATCTCATTTTTATTTATAAATTAAATTCTAAAACCCTATTTTTAACTAAATCTTTATTTAATTAACTTAATTAAACCACCACGTCACTTCCTGTACTCCAGGGCGTGACATAACATGCTATGAATTCTACCGTGATGGTAGAAGATGTTATAAGAGACTATTTAGCACTCTTCCAAGAGACAGCACCTCTAGCTAGAAGGTAGACATAGCTTGACGTGGATCTCATACTATGTTATCATCCAGCATAATCGAAGTCAGTATATCCAATAATCTCAAGCTATTTCGACCTCCAATACATTAGCATGTAGTCCTTTGTTCTCTGTAAATACCTCAAGACTCATTTGGCTGCTATCCGTGATCCTTTCCAAGATTGCTTAAGTATCTGCCCAACATCCCAGTAATATACCCAATATCTGAATGCGTACAAATAAAAGAATACATCAGACTCCCCACTGTTGACACATAAGGAATCTTCTACATTTCTTGAATCTCAAAATCATTCTTAGGGCATTGATTGAGACTAAACTTGTCTCCCTTAGACACAAAGGTATCACCTGGTTTGTAATCTTGCATTCCATATCTCTTGAGAACCTTGTCGATATAGCTCTTTTGTGATAATCCAAGAATACCCCGAGAGCGATCTTAGTGTATCTGTATACCTAACACAAAAGAGGCATCACTTAGATCCTTCATCTCAAATTTCTTTAATAGAAATCTCTTGGTTTTGTGTAGTAAGCCTATATCATCGCTGGCAAGCGAATGTCATTGACATATAAAACTAAGAAAATATACTTACTCTCACTGAACTTATGATATACACAACCATCGACCACATTCATCTCAAAACCAAATGAGATGATAACTTGATGAAATTTGTAATACCACTGACAAGAGGCTTGCTTGAGCCCATAGATGGATTTCTTCAATTTGCAAACCATCTTTTTCCATATCCCAACACAAAGTTTTTTGATTGCACCATATAGATAGTTTCATCAATGTTGCCATTGAAAAACACAATCTTAACATCCATTTGATGAAGCTCAAGATCAAAATGGACCACCAATGACATTATGGTCCTAAAAGAGTCTTTCGAAGAAATTGAAGAGAAAGTCCCTTTATAGTGGATACCTTCTTTCTATGTAAAGCCTTTAGCGACAAGACGAGCCTTATACCTTTGCACATTGTCTTTCAAATCCCTCTTGGTCTTAAATATCCATTTGCAACCAATGGGTGGTTTCGCTCATTTAGGTAATAGGAGAAGATCCTAAACGTTATTGTCTTTCATAGACTTTATCTCCTCATTCATGGCATCAATCTACTCTTGAGATCTAGAACCTTCTTGTTAGACATGTATGCCATAAGGAGTAAAATGTATTATGTTTTTGGAGACATTTTAGCAATAAAGAATTTATTTAGTATTATGCTTTTGGAGACATTTTAGCAATAAAGAATTTATTTATTATTCATATACCAAATGTTGTCCTCTTTATGTTCATATTTGTTGGATGTATGTTAATCAAATAAAAGCCTAAGACTATCGATCTAAACCTTTAGAATCAGGCATATGATGGATAGATTATGCAGAAGACATGATACTAAATGTGATGGTCTAAATCATAAGATCTGCAATTAAAGGAGTAAAGTTGGGCATTTTATTCATGCTAAGATTATTATGCTGTCTATATGCCTAATGAGAGATGGCTTTCTTGGCTATCAGAGTTGGACTCCGCAAATAGAAACATTTATGCATTGTCATAGGTGACGATGTATTCTTGGCAAATCGATTCACTTTAGACAATCACATATGTTGTTTCTTAATCCTGAAATGATTAGTGGCCCCATTATTTTGACTCATGTCTTTTGATGTACCAAAGGGTGACATCTTAACTTTATGATGGTGAGCATACTGATATGTTGGAGACATGACTCTTTATAGCGTGGACCTGTTATTCATATATACGGAATCCATAGCTCCACTTTAGGAGTCAATGATATCTTCTTATATGCGTTATCCTATAATTGAAAAAGTAGAGTGCTCAATCATTTAAATGCATAGGTGTAACCGAATCGTATATTGTCATTGGATAGTAAGTTTTCTGATAGTATGATAATAAAACGTAAGATAAAAATAATCAGGAAGGTAAAATTGAATTTATCCTTAAGTTGATTATGGATATCCTATGGGGATGTGGCACATGATGATATGTCATGGACACTTAGCTAATTCAGGCTTCATAATTTTATATAGTTCGAGAGTGCAGCTTTAAGCTTTTAATGAAGTAGCATTAGAGTTGATGATTATAAAATATGTATCTAGGATGTTATATTTTTTAATTGTCTAAGCTTGAACTATATAGGTCCATTAGGTCCCTTTTGCTATCTCATAATAAATCTTGTAATAATACGACGTGCTTTTCCAATATATTAATGACTTACGTTAAATTATTAGATTGGTTGAAATTCGATAGGATTAGATAATTCATGTTTGTTTATTGGTTGAATTAATTTATGAAATTAATTCAAGATAAAGTTGTTAAAATATCTAGAATATTTATTTCCTAGAGATTATCAGGATATGGTTATTTTAATCAGATAACTTCTCTAGTCGAATATTTGAGTTAAAACTAAGGTTTTATCTAAAGAATCTTGGATGGGAAATAAAAGATTCTCAGTGATCATATTATCGCGAGTTTGGCAAGCTGATCAGTTAGTTCAGCCTGCCGACCGAGCGATAATCTAATCGTGCTTTTTTACGTGATTTTATTAGATATTAATTCAGATTCAAATTTTTAAGACCTTATTTGATAATAACCAACCATGGGACGACCTCTATAAATAGGGAGTGATTTTTATAAGTTAGTTAGGTTAGTTTAGTATTTCAGAGTGAGTATTATACTGTTAGATACTTTGAAACTCTCTGAGAGCTTTTGTTCACACTCACGAACCTTTGCTCTAGGTCTTCTCAATTAGTTGGAAGGAGAGTCATCGGGTGGAAGAGCTGTATGACATGTGCCCACACACACATCGATCGTGGATGGAGAATGGCAAAAAAGACCAGTTGGTTGAGGTTCTTATAGAACATTCTTCTCTTCACAGATTGTAGGAGCACTTCGGCATTCAAAGGCGCTAATTTATGTATATAGTATGTCAAACTTGTCTTTTTGAAAATACTTTGATTTAAAAATTTTAAAATTTTTGCTACGTACTTATTTTTCTAACACTTCCATGGTTTGACGGAAGTTGATTGGATCATTTTCTACCACACCAATGTCAAACTCATGTTCTTTGAAAAATACAATATAATCATTTGGCACCTTACTTCTCTTTTCTTTAATGGATCTCCTTAATAGCATAGGTTCTTAAGGTGGTAGAGTTTGTTCTTCTAGAACAATTTTTTAAATAGGAGTTCTCCAACATTGTTTGATTTGGGTCTGTTTCTTGAACAATGTCAGAAATATAAGCTGATCAATGTCAATAATAGCTGTGGGAATATCAACATATTCTTCTTCAAAGACAAAGTCCCTAATCTTTTTTTCCCCCACAAACTTGACATCCTCAAAGAACTAGGCATTTTCTATCTCAAAAATCAACTTAGTCGTGGATCATAAAACTTATACCCCCTGGATCTTTTAGATTAACCAATAAAATAACGACCCACCGTCCTTGAGTCCAATTTCTTTTCATTAGGCCTATAAGGCCTTGCCTCAGCTGGACATACCCAAATATGCAAATGCTTTACACTAAGCTTCTTATCCTTTAAAAGTTTGTAAGGGGATTTGGCTGTTGCTTTAGTTGAAACTTTGTTAAGGATATATGCTGCAGTCTTAAGTGCTTCTCCTTAGAGTGATTCTAGAAGGTAGAATAAGAGATCATACTCTTCACTATGCCTCTAAGCATCTTGTTTTGTCTTTCAGCAACACCATTAGTGGGTGAACCCAGCATAGTGTCTTGTAGGACAATACTACATTCCCGTAAGAATTTAGCAAATGGTCCTAGATGTTGTTCACCTAAACTATCATATCTGTCATAGTATTCACCACCACGGTTAGATCTTATGCTTTTAATCTTTGTGCTGAGTTGGTTTTCAACTTCAGCCTTAAAATTTTTGAACACATCCAACGACTGTGACTTTTCATGAATGAGATATATATAGCCATATCTACTAAAAATCTATGAATGTTATAAAATATTATTGACCATTCCAAGAAACCATCGGGAATGGCCTACAAATATCTGTATGTATAAGTTCTAAGACGTCTAAAGTCTTGTTGGCTTCAAATCTCGTTTTATTGGTTTGTTTCCTCTTTATACAGTTTACACAAACATCAAAATCTGTAAAATCTAAGGGGTCTAAAATTTTGTCTAACACAAGTCTCTTTATTCTCCTTCTGGAGATATGACCTAATCTCTTATGCCATAATGCAACTAAATTCTCATTGGCTAATTTTCTCTTCATACCTCATGTACTTAATTGCAGAGATTCGTTAAATGAAGCAATTGCATCAACCAAAAAAAGATTATTGTAACCTGATAAAGAACTGAAACCAACCAATTTTCAATCATGAAACAAACTAAAATTTTCATTTCCAAATAAACAAGAATAACCAAATTTGTCTAAAGCAGAAATAAAAATCAAATTCTGTCTAAAAGATGGTACAACAAATGTCTCATCAACATCTAAATAAAATTTAGTCTTTAACAATAACATAAATTTCCCCATTGCTTCAACTTCAACTTTCTTGCCATCGCCCACATAGATGTATCTTTCATCATCATTTGGCTCTCGACATCTTAGACAACCCTACCTAGACACATTGATGTGAGTGATTGTACCCAAATTTATCCACCAAGTGTATTTAGGCACCAAAGTTAAATTAACCAAAGAATAAACCAAATTAAGAAGCATACCTTTGTTAACATGCCAAGCGTGGTAATTAGAGCAATGTTTTCTTTTATGCCTTTCAGCTCTACAGAAGAAACAACCTATACCTTTTTGATCATGCGGTCTCTTTTGTTGTTTCTTTTGAGGTGTCATAACTATAGGTTCTTTATCATTCTTTCTTTTGTTCCTTTTATCCTTGGAAGTATTAGCCAAATGAGTACTTTCTGTCTTTTCTTACTTTAACTTTTCCTCTTCTTACGTACAGTGTGAGATGAGCTCTTTAAGAGACCAAGTCTCCTTTTGGCAGTTATAGCTCACCTTTAACTGACTAAATTGTGTGAGAAGAGATATAAGAACCAAATGCACTAGCAAGTCCTCAAAGAGGTCAAACTTAAGTGCTCTCAGTTTTGAAACAAGATGAGACATCTCTGTGATGTATTCCCTAATGTTCCCTTTACCTTTACATCTCACTGAGATGAGGCTTGCCCAAAAAGTGTACTTGTTTCAACCTTTTCATTTTTGGCAAATCTCTTTTTAATGTCCATAAGGAACTCTTTGACTAGCTTTATCATTTCTGATATAGTGCCCCTGAATACTACTAGAATAGCCTTCTTCATGATCATCACTTCTTCTACCTTTCTATGTCCCTCTTTTCATCAGAGGAACTTTTATCTATAAGAGGTGCAGGAGAAGGAACCCTTAACATAAGGTCGAGATCCATGACTTCAAGAACTATAAGGAGGTTCTCTTGCATGATTTGAAGTTGCTACCATTCAATATAGGAATGAAATTGTTGTTGCCAGTAATGTTTGAGGCAGAACTAGTAGCTGAATCAGAGAATAATATAGCAAACAAATACAAGCTCACAAAAGAATCCAAAATAACAATAATAAATCCAAAAAAAGTTAACCCCATCTCAAGATACCAAGCACTCCATTAATATTTAGTCTTTGGATAGAATATTAACTTGTAAGTGATATCTTGGTGTAATGATCAAACACTGACAATAAGAGCACATCAAATAATAAATCTTCTTTTGGGCCAATTTATTGCTCACATTTAAAGTCGAATAATCATCACGTGTTATTACCACATGTGTACATGTAATTCTATCAAATATTGGCTTTCCTTTGGGCCGGTCAATGTCAATATTCACATAAGTTACATGAACACAATAGTTTAATCCCAAAACAAAGTAATTTCCATAAGAGATGCCACTTTGGTGACATGTTGCTTTAATTAATGCATCTCAATATATATATATATATATAGAATACTAATATTTCAATTTAAAATTGCTCCAAAAATGACCAAAATTAAAATAAAAAGATAAAAAATGGGTTAAAAGTCAACTTGGTCAAAGTCAACCGGTTAACTTAATTGGTCAAATTTGACTGGATCAGGCTAAACCGGGTCGGGTGAACCCGATCTGGATCCTAAACTAATCCCCCACCCTTTTTTTTGGTCACCTAAGGGTTCAACCCCTTTCTTCTTTCTGGTCATTGGCCTAATTAGGCCCATGCATGATAGAATTTCACCCTAGGACGTAGCCTAGAGCATTGAATAACCCAAGGGCTTTAACCGCTGGGTCTTGTTTGGTCACCAGCCCAATGGGACCCATGTATTTGAATTTTTTTCTTACTAGTCATCCAAGGGTTTAACCCTGGGTTCTTTTTTAGTCACGGACCTAATTGGGCCCATATAATTCTCTCTTCAAGTTTGGGCCAAAGCCCAAAACCTATACAAAATGAGGCCTGTAAATGCCATGGCCAAGGCCGTGATGTTATTCTTCTGTAAATGCCTCGGTTGATGCCAGCAATGGGGAGGCCAGCTACCAGTAAAAGCTAATAAGGTCTCCTTTATATTTTCTACTGCTGCTTTTCTAGCTTTACTGTGGCCATGGGCCACTGCTTTGCTCACTGGTGTAGCCCAAACAAGGCCAACACTGGCAGTGGAAAGTCCAGCCGCTGACTAAAGCCATAAACCTTTTTTTTTCTTTCTTTATGCGGTGATCCTCTCCTTGCTCCGCAGCAGCCAAAGGCCAAAGTCTTATGCCTGCGGTGGTAAGGATGCTGCCAGCCTTGATATCTTCTTTTGGGTTAATAAAATAAATAAATAAAAATAATAACAACCCAAAAACTTCCTTAAAAAATTAATCCAAAACATTCTCCAAATTTGTCCTCAAATTCAATAATTTTAAGAAAACCATAGATTGTCAAATTGGAAAATTTTCCTACGGGAATCACATGTAGAAAATTATTAATTCCCAATGATTTAACATGAAGAGGTTTTAGATACCACTTGTTAGAACATAATTTTGTGATGAAAACCATCATCAACTAGGATCAATTATGTCAAATCACCAAGAGAACATCATAAGATACAAAAACTAACCTAAATCCATGGATAGAATATAATTTCTAAGTTTGTAGGTTGAGGATCTTCCGAGTCTAGTACATAAGTCCTCCTTCAAAGAACGCTCTGTAATTTCTTTGTAGATGGATGACAAAAAAATAACATGCATACTTACTTAGGGACTACAATCCCTTTATATAACTGCTAACCCTAACAGTTATCCTTTATTGCCAATTTAGCCCATCATAAATCAATAATTATATTTTGATCTTTACACATTGAAGGCCCACACTTAATGCATTAAAAGCCCAAAACCAAATTGACCACTTTAATTGGCCAACCTTATCTGTTAGCCTTTAATACATATTTATTTAACATATTAGCCTAGATATTGGATTAATTCCAATAGTATCCACATTGATGTTTCCTTTGATAGAGTAACCAGTGCCCTTTCCTCTAATCATGTCCCAGAGAGCAAAGCCAAAGTCCTTAGGCTTGAATGTGATAGGAATATTAATGTAACTGATTCCAGTTTTTTCAATTTTAGTAGACTTGAAAGTTCTACGCCTCCAATGCTAACATCGCTGAGCCAAACCTCATAGTCTAGTGCAGTAAGGCAAAGGTCAAAGTCATTTTTGTTCTCCAATTTCAAGTGGAGCTTCACCGCAACTTTCTCTTCAAAAGAGAGTGTCTCAAAGCGTATCTTCTCAAGATCAATATCAGGCTTGTAACGTATAGGGATCTCTTTAGTTTGCTCAAGTGGTAAAGTCAGCTTTTTGAAAACAAGCACATCAAAACTAAAGGCCACCTTAACCCTGTAAAGAATAATGCTCCCAGGCTTAATATCATCGTACGTGTTCTTCATGTTGTCATTATTAGGCTAAATATATGCAATAACCATACGTGTATAAAACATAAGCAGAAATGTCGATCATACCTCCACCATTGAAGCTTGCTCTCTGCAATTTGCGAATGGAGTCCTCACTACATTTCCTCCAGTTAAAGCTTGTTATCCTTGCATGGGAGCTTGTTGTTCCTTACTGATTGGGAGCTTCCAACTCTTCTCTAAACTCAAACTTGATGGTGTGTTCGTCATAGAGAAAAAAGAGAGCAAGGGACCCTATGCTTATCACACATATAATAAATTGAGGCCATCACTCCTTTTTTTTAAATGTTTACCGGTCAAATCCAATGAATAATGAACCACATACATCATTAGTGCTCAAAGCACTTTCTACATTATGGAGGTTTTATAATAAAAGTGCATAAAGCATTAATAAGTGCACTAAGCACTTACATTCTCTCACTTGGCTCATAAATTCATTATTTATCATAGTAAGAAACAAATCACACAAATCATGGCAATAGGTCCTCTTAGAATGAGTATTACCTTCCATGTATCACAATGTATTATGTCTCTTAATTCTTAATGAATAAACCTTATGTTTATTCTAGGTCCAAATTTAATGATATTTCTCAATTAAACAATTAAATGTGTATTCAACTGAAAATATGAAAAAATATCACAACTGAAATAGAGTTTAATAAATTTGTTCTTACAATGAATATTATGCAAAGGAAGTAAATCCCATACTACATGCATGATCCTTAAATTTGAACTATAGGTATGCCTTTAGTTAAAGATCAAGTATCATTAATCCAGTGTTAACTTATTCAATGACTACTGTTTTATCTTTAACACGTTCTCTTATGATTAAATATTTAATGTCGATGTGCTTAATTTGACTACCACTTTATTTTTAGTCATAAAACAGTATCTAAATTGTCATAATATATTCTTAATGGCTTAGCAATTGAATCCACAATTCTAAGCCCATAAATGAAACTCTTTAGCTACACACCATACAAAGTAGTCTAAAAACAAATACTAACTTAGCCTTTAAAATGGAAGTAGCAGTTAAAGTTTGCTATGTGCTTCTCCAAAATTTAGCTTCATGGGCAAACATAAAATGTATCCAAATGTTGATTTCATGAATCAACACAGCCAGCAAAGTCTAAATAAGAGTAGCCAATCACTTCCAAATTTTTAAGTTCGTCTATATGTAGGCATATAGTCTATGGTTCCCTACAGATACCTCATCACTTTATTTGCAGTTTTCAAGTGGTTTATACCTAGATTACTCTGATTTCTTCTTAACATTCTCACATCAAATGCAATGTTAGGTTTTGTGTAGACCTATGCTTAGAGCAGCCAATAATTGAAGCATATGGGGTATTATTCTTTTATTTATTCCCTTTCATAATTCATTTTGGGGCATTGTTTCAGATTAAATTTATCATCCTTCAAAAATGAGAGCTATACTTGATAAACAATATTTCATCTGAAACCTCTCTGAAACCTTATTGATATAGGTTTCTAATGACAAACCTAAAATTCCCTTATATCTGCCTCTGTAGATCTTAATGCCAATGACATAAAATAAATCACCAATATCCTACACATCAAAATTTTAAAGAGAAATCATTTCACCTCATGTAGCAAACCCTTATCATTAGTTGCAAGTAAAATATCATCCACATATAGAATAAGAAAACTAGCTTCCACTGACCTTCTAGTATATACATTGATCTATAATATTCTCTACAAGACTAAATGAAGAGATAAAATCATAGAATACCACTGATGGGATGCTTGTTTCTTCCCATATATGGATTTCTTAAGCTTGCATACCAAATGCTCACCATCACTAGAGGAAAATCCTTCTGGTTGATTCACGTAAACCTTTTCCTCTAGATTTCCATTGAGAAAAGTTGTTTTCACATCTATTTGTTGTGAATCTAAGTCAAAATGTGCAACTAATGCCATCATAATGTAAAAAGTATCTCTCTTTATTATAGGAGAAAAAGTTTCCATGTACTCGACTCCTTTTCTTTGAGTAAATCCTTTAGCAACGAGTCTTACTTTATATCTTTCAATGTTGCCCACCCATTTACAATCGATGGCGACTCGATAAGATCTCAGACTCTATTAGATACTATAAAATTCATCTCATCTTTTATGTCGTCAAAACACAAATTTGATTCTTTACAATTCATGGCTTGAGAAAACATTTCAGGATCACTTTTGACTCCAATATTATAGTCTGACTCTTGTAGATACACAATATAATCATTAGAAATTGTTGATTTCTTCATTCTAGTAGATCTTCTTAATGTTTTATCAATATTTTCCTTAGGAATATGTTGTTCAACTAGTCATTCAACAATTTCATGTATTCCTTAAACAATTTGATCTATTGGATTTTAATTAGCAGGGAACTTCAATGATCAGTTGTCCAACACTTGTTTGGACTTGAGGAGTGTTGTGAACAACAACCAATCTATCATTTGAGTAGGAAGGTTAAGTATCTAAATGATCTTTCCTAGAAACAATGTTCTGTGATAGATCGCTCCCACTGATTAAGTCATTCTTAAGAAATTTTGCATTTCTTGATTCCACAAACTTAGTATTTTGAGATGGACAATAGAATCTATATCCTTTAGACTTTTCGGCTTATCCAATAAAATACCCACTAATAGTCCTTCGATCTAGTTACTTTTCTTATGGATTATAAACTCTTACTTTAGATGGGTATCTCAAATGTATGTATATGTCGTAAACTCAGTTTTCAAATTTTCCATAATGCAAATGGCATCTATAAGATAGCCTTAGTTGGAACTTGGTTTAATAGACACATAGTTGTTTTAAAAGCTTCAATCCACAAGAATTCAGTTAGCTTGGAGTGATTACGCATACTCCTCACAATGTCTGCTAAAGTTCGGTTTTATCTTTCTGTCACACTATTCTGTTCTAGAGAACAAGGATGGTGTATTGGGCAATTGTCCCATGTTCTTGAAGAAACTTCACAAATGGACTAGATGCTTGTTCATTTTCAGTGTATCTACCATAATATTCTGCACTTCTATCCATTCTCACGATCTTAATTTGCATTATGCATTGTCTCTCTTCTTTAGCTTTAACATTTTAAAAGCATCTAATGCTTCATTCTTGTTATGAAGCAAGTAGAGATACATGTATTGTGAGTAATCATTTATGAAAGAATTGAAGTGTTTTGGACCATATGAGTTCATGTCTAAATGTATGATTTCTAAAATGTCCATACTCATCTTTGCACCTGCCTTAGACTTGTTGGACTACTTTCTGTTAATGCAATCTACACAAGTGTTATTATTATTAAAATCTAAAGTACCAAGTACTCCATCATTTATTAATCCTTTAATTCTCTCTAGAGAGATTTGTCTTAATTTTTGATGCCACAACATAGAAGAATCTTTATTCGTAACACAATGTTTTATGCCAGTGTGAACATGCATAGCATTATGAGTAGTATCATTTTGCAAATTAACCGAGAAAAGACTATTAGACAACGTACGATTCCCAACAAGATTAGTTTTATTAAACAAACTGAAAACTAAAGGAATGTCCTAAAAGTACAAGTCTTAAAATCGAAATTAAATTCCTAGTGAAACTAGGAATATATGAGGTCTTTTCCAATATTCAAAATAAAACCAATACTTAAAATTAAAGCACATGCTCCGATTGCCTCTACATGTGAATGCATCTTGTTTCTTGAATAGATGCTTTATTCACATTCTATTGGTATTCTTAGATTTTGCATACCCTATAAGGTATTTGAAATATGGATTGTATAATCAAGATTAATCCACCATGTGTTATGATTAATATCAATCCTATTATATTCAGAACAAAGAATTGAGATTGGATTGCTATCTTTATTTATTATTATTATTATTATTTATTCTTTTCTTATATTGCCAGTAATGCATTTTCACTCATTTCTATTGTCAGCCTCCTTTTTTCTGAACACATATGATCATAAGTTCATTAATCAACCATTTATCCTTATATGTATTGCGAAATATTTTGAAAGGGTTCTTACTGCTATGAAAGATGATTAATATATAGTTCACAAGGAAAGATTTAAACACATCAATCTCAAGTGTCTTTAATTGAGCTATAGTGTTCCTAATCTCTAGGAAGTGTTGACACATACGTTTAAGCCGAGTGAGCCTTTAAGGATGCAAATTTTATTATTAGGATGTTGGCAGGCTTTTATCTAATGATGCAAATCGCTCATCAAAGGCTTCTAAAAATGTCTTAACATTTTTATGCTAATCGACTGAACCTCTAATAAAGTAGACATATTGGTTTTTATGATCATCATTTTGAGGCTATTAGATAGCTCCCAACATTCATAAGAAACCCTTTTATTCGCATCCCTTATGTTAGTAATTACAGGTTCATCTTTCCTGATAGCATAGACGATGTCCACCCACCCAAGATGAAGAAGAATTCTCTCCTTCCATATTTTATAACTGTCCCCTCTAGGTTTGGGAATTTTACATTTAATGTCAGAGTAATTTGCAGGTTACAAGGCTGCATTAATAATTACATGCTTACATTTCATAATTTTTGAGGCTAATAAACTTATATCATGCTTTACCAATGTAAATCATAATTTAAAAATTATGAATTAGGTGACATAAAACTTGCCTATGGGCTAAAGTTCTAATTCAATTAGATTCACTTAACTTTATGATAAAATTATCAAATTATGTTCCTTAAAATTATGAATTTAGTGATATAAAACTTGCCTGTAGGCTAAAGTTTTAATTCAATTAGATTCACTTAACTTTATAATAAAACTATCAAATTATGTTTCTTTTCTTAATCCTTGTAGGTAAATTAAGAAATATAATTTGATATTCAATCCTAGTTAACCATAGAAATATAAAAAAATTCCTGCAGGATAAAATTTAATATATCAATTATGATTAATTACAACTAATGTCATTTTCTAAATGTAATCCTAAACTACTAATATATAATTTTATATAATCAAAGCTGCTGTGGCTAAACTCTAATTAATTAAAATTATATAAATCACTAGACATTTTATTATAAAAGTTTATTCATAAATATATTGTAAATAATATAAAACAATATTAATAAACATGAACAAAAATCAATAATTTATGTACTAATATTCTTTATGCATAAAATAAAATTATACATACAAATAACATAATCTAGCACATAATTATACAAAATTTTAATGTACTAAATTATTCAACTTAATTTGCATGCATAATCAAAATTTCAAATTATACATAATGAATAATATATACACATAAATATACAAAATTATATGCACACCAAAACTGTATAATATTCATAACAAATACAAAAAATTATACATGTTCAAAATTATAAATTTTTCATAAATGATACCATAATATGAAAAAATTCATAAAAATATCAAAATTATGGATACTAATGAAAATTTCATAAAATATGAAAATCTACAAATTTTTTGAAAATTTCCCCAAAATATTCAAATTCTCAAATTTGGAAAAATACTCGTAATTTTTTTTTTAATTTTGGAGTATTTTTTAATTTTATTTTTTTTAACTTTTTGCCCAAGAAAATGACTTGTCACTTTTCTCCCTGGAAACACCCCCTCCCCTAGTCCCAACGACATGGCGTTTTAGGCATTAAAGCCCAAAATGACGTGCCGTTTTCTTTGTCAGAAAATGAGCTAAAATAGAGTATCGTTTCTACAAGGGAAGGACCAAAACGACTTGCCTTTTTTGGTCGTCTTCAACCTCCAGAAGTGGATCGTTTTGACCCATCTGACTTGGTTTCAAACCCAGTTCAAAACCCAACTCATTCTTTATATTTTGGACACTATTTTTGATGTTTTAAATCATAGAAAACTTAAAAATCGAATATCTTAATAATTTATAACCTTAGTTTTTATTAAAAAAAAGCTCCAAAATAAATCTTTGCAAATCCAAAAAAAAATTTATATGCGTATGTATCCTTCAAAACACAGATAGCACATATTCAAAGCAGAGGTAATTTTTTTGCTCTAATGCTAACTGTTAGACTAAATATATGCAATAACCATACACATATAAAACATAAGTGGAAACGTGGATCATACCTCCACCATTGAAGCTTGCTCTCTACAATCTATGAATGGAGTCCTCATAGCCTCTCCTTCGGTTGAAGCTCACTGTCCTTTCATGGGAGCTAGTTGTTTCTTGCTGCTTGGGAGCTTCTAGCTCTTCTCTAAACTCAAAATTGATGGTGTGTTCAACATAGAGAGAAGAGAAAGCAATGGACCTTAAGCTTATCACATGCATAATAAACTGAGGCCATCACTTAGTTTTTTTTTTAAATGTTTACCGGCCAAATCCAATGAATAATGAGCCACATACATCATTAGTGCTTAAAGCACTTTCTACATTATGGAGTTTTTATAATAAAAGTGTATAAAGCACTAATAAGTACACTGAGCACTTACAGTCATAGATTAAGGTGACTAGAATCTTGACAATCTCCACGTCATGCAAGTGGATGGTGCCTGCATCTGGGATTAAGCCTGAGACAAGTTTCCTTCCATCACTCTCTATTAAATAGTCAATGTCACAAAGAGAGATAGTGTCACGCCCTGGGGTACGGGAGATGACGTGGTAAATTAATTAAGTTAATTAAGTGTTAATTTAGTTAAAATTTGGGTTTTAGAATAATTTTTAATAGTAAAAATGTGATAATTTTAAAATCGTTTATTTAAAACAAGTAGTTATAGGAATGTCTTAGGAATGTCTTCTTCCTTAATCCTGAGTTGATGATATCCTAACCTCAAGTCTATCTTTGAGAAGTACCGCGAGCCCCCCAACTAATCAAATAACTCGTCGATCCTAGGCAGAGGATACTTGTTTTTTACTGTGACTCAATTCAGCTGTCGATAATCTATACACAACCTGAGAGTTCCATCATGTTTCTTTGCAAACAAAACTGGTGCTCCCCACGGTGATGTGTGATTTCGAATGTATTACTTATCAGCAAGCTCCTGAAGTTGGTTCCTGAGTTCCTTCATTTCTACTGGCGCCATCCAATAAGGTGCAATAGAAATCGGTGCTGTTCTCGAAAATAATTCAATACCAAACTCAATTTCCTGATGCGGTGGTAATCCTGATAGCTCGTCAGGGAAGACATCCTCAAATTTGTCTACTGTTGGAATCACTATATGTCATCTCGAAACATTGGGCTCTCCTTCTAAATCCATGAAGATAGCGTAACAAACTGCGTTCTTCCACTCTCTGAGACATGCCCTAACGCGACACTCACTCATTAACCGATCACCACCACCCTGGTAGGTGATTACCGTCCCCCTATCAAACACTAGAGTTACTTTCCTAAGTTGGCAGTCCACTACTGCACTGTATCTAGACAACCAGTCCATCTCTAGGATTACATCATAGGTTCTCATGGGGATTACAATTAAATCACTTTTCAAAATCTCATCCCCAATCTTTATTTTACAAGGTTTACAGACACTATTCATACACACCCGCCCCAAGGGTGAAGCTACAACTAAGGGTTCACCAAACTCATCTAGTTCTAATCCCAAGGCATGTACAAAAGGGCTCCAAATGAGAGAATGAGTGGCACTAGTATCAAATAACACGTAAGACTGAGAAACCATAATCGTACCATTGACAACTGCGTTATTAGTCTGGGCATCTGAATTTCCTGATGTCATCATATGAACCTGTACTGGAGTTTTCCCCTTTCCTCTACCAACATTGCTGGATCCTAGGATAGTTGGCCGATACTGCTGCAATGATGGCGACTGCACACTGGCTGTACTCAATGCTCAGTACTGAGGGACGTTACGCTGAAAGTTCTATGGTTGGTGTCCTTACGTTGGATATGGCAGTTGCTGAGGAGAGAACTGATGGAATGGAAGCTGAGGATACTGTTGTGGCTGAGGTAGAGTCTAAAGCTGGGGCTGATGACTAGCTTCTTCTCCGGTCTGGAATTGTAGGCGAGCACTCCTGACCGGACAATTCCTCTTGATGTGTCCTGGTTGCTGGCAATAGTGACAATGGAAGCTGTAGGGGTTGCTGCGCCCACTACTGGATGAACTATTGCTTCCGCTATTCACGCCACCCTGCTTGTCCTTTCCTGGAGTTGGTCGACTGCTGACGCTCCTCCTGTCGCTCTTCTGTGGTCCTCATGACGTCTTGGCCAGATTCTTATAATACTACGCGTAATCATTCTCCACTGATATCGTCGATGACACAAGCTCTCCAAAATTCCTAAGTCGTAGAGCAACTATCTGTCGTCGAATAGGGGTTTTGAGTCCGTCTTGGAATTTGATGCACTTCTCAGGTTCTGACACTACTACAGAGGGAGCAAACCTGGCCAATTCATTAAACTTCGCTTCGTATTCCCAAACTAACACGTCGCCCTGCTACAACCTATAGAATTATGTCGCCTTTTGATCCTTGTATCCTTGCGGAAAATACCGATCATAGAACAGCTCCTTGAACCTATCCCAACTGATGTCTTCATTGTTCTCCAAGCGTTTTGCTTGCTTCCACCAAGTGTTAGCACCACCTTCAAACTTATATGCCGCAAATTCCACACAATACTCTGCTGGCACACCAAGGGTATCCAGATGTTTCACGATCGAATCTAGCCAATATTCTGCCACCGCGGGTCCCTCTTTCCATCGAAGGTCGGTATAGATGCCATCGGAACTCCTTAAAATACGAATGCTGGCGACTAGCCTCAGAGTCATCCGGCCTTGCCCTGGCTGCCATCTACCAAAATGCAGCAAACATGGCCCTCATCATGCCCTCATCATTTCCAAACTCGACATCAACGGTCGAGCATCGTCTAGGTGCCATTCTCTCACTTCTGGAAACAAAATTTAGACTGTCAGTAGTATTTCATTGTCGTACCTATGTGTGCACAATTTTCAAGGTTCATAACCTTGAGCTCTGATACCATTCTGTCACGCCCCGGGGTACGGGAGGTGACGTGGTAGATTAATTAAGTTAATTAAGTGGGAATTTAGTTAAAATTTGGGTTGTAGAATAAATTTTTAATAGTAAAAATGTGATAATTTTAAAATTGTTTATTTAAAATAAGCAGTTATAGTATTCAGACAAATGAGAATAATAAAATAAACAATGAAAAAAAAGTAAAAATAATCAAAATATGAGGTGAGGCAAAAATGGGTCCCACTGGCCCACATCTTGTGCACACACACGGTATTGACAATAACACAATATAACTACAGTCCAGAATAAAAGAAAAGTTAAGATCTTACATGCCTTGAATTGCTATAATACAATCTACCCAAAATCTTCTATTGGTCGCAAGTCCAGTCAACGGACTCTTCTCCGATCCTAAGCTAATATCCACCTATGGGGTAAGATTTTAAAACAAATAAAACGTGAGCGAAAGGCTCAGTAGGACTATATTTTGAAAATATTTAACTTAAATAGAAACTTCATTAATCAGATAAATACACAGAAAACAAACTAGAATAAATAAATACATGAAAATTTAATAAAAGCTTTATCTTACCAAAACAGTTTAATTAGGTCGACCAGAAAGAATACCATTTTCTTTTCCCTGGGCAAACCATATGTAATTCACCACCGTAGTGACCCAGCTAGGTTTCGGGACTTGCCTCTAAGGTCGGATACTACACGACCTGATCTCTGATATGGCATCATGCCCCAAAATATATATATACATATATATCTTTTCATGATTATTAAAATCTCTTTTTACCAAATGTGATCATTTACATTCATTATGAGGTTTGTTATGAAAGATCACCTCAATTCTATCATTTGTGAAATCAATCAATAAAGATGTATTTTCAACCAATCATTTGAAAACCTTTTTGTTAAAAATTCCTTTTTAAGCCAAAACATTTAAAGCTAGCTACCAAGGAAGGGGTAGAAGTCCTACCTCAATATTCGTGATGGTGTCCTACACTATAATCCCGGTCTGCTATACGTTAGCTTTGTGGATCCACGCACAACCTTAAATGAAAACTAGGTCTATTAGTATCTAACCTGAGATATCCTAGATTATTAAATCATCTCATGGTGTCCTAGTATACCACTTAGGTTTATAAAATCATTTTATAAAATTGAAATTTCAATCGGGGTTCAAAACAGTGAAAACGGGTGAAAAATCACAAAATTTCACCATGTCCAATCAGCCTGCCAATCGCCCTGGTTCGGCCGGCCGAACTATGCAATTTGGCCTGTTGGAGGTCCAAGTCTGGTCGGTCCAACTTTTTCAGGTTCGGCCTGTCAGTCGGATGAATCCGGCCTGCCGAACATATGAATCCGGCCAGCCAAACTCAAACTTCGGCCTGCCGATCTTGGAAATTCCAAAAATTTCCACGCACGGGTCTCGGCCTCCCCGAACCCAAATCTTCAATTTCAACCTGTTTTCTCAATTCTCAGGCATGGGTAATGATCATAAACAATAGAAAATCATAGTAGAATACTTTTCAATGCATTAAAACAAGTTTTAAACAAAATTTTTAAATAAACCCAAAAATTAGAAAAATTGGAGAAAAATAAAAAATCTTGATTTAAATCCGTTTTTAATGAAACAAAGTTTATATGCAAGTTAATCTAAGTCCATCTAAACTAGATTGAAGGTTTTCTAAGCTTAGAAAAGCTTAGATTTCAAAATGCAAGAAAATTTGAAAAATTGAAAAAGTTTTGAAAATTCAATACTAAACTTGAATCGAAGCTTGAATCAAGTTTGTGGTTGCTCAATCGCGTTTTCGAGCCTTCAATCCACAATCCCAAAGCTTGAAATCAAATTTTTGTTTCAAAAATTTAGAGAGAGAGAGAGACAATCTGAGAGAGAGAGAGGAGAGAGAGATGAGTGAGTGAGAGTGAGGAAGAGTGAGAGAGAGAGTGAGATTTATAAAGAGAAGGGAAGCAGTTTTCAATATCACGTCCCGCACGTGGTTTTCCAAAGTGGGACGTGTTGGTCATTTGATAAAT
>CAMOHE010029711.1:0-19153 GCA_946598075.1 Artocarpus hirsutus | reverse complement strand
CGAAGAGAATTAAACCTCAAATTGTATGTCAAAACTTGTTACCATTGAATGAAATCCGTTACAATATATATAGTGATTTCCGCTAGGGGAATTTTGAGCTCCTAATTGCCCTATTGATTTCGGGTAAATCAATTACCAGCCAAAAAGATGCTAAATCTAAAGCAAATAAAGTAAGTTTCCTAAATGGCTTAAAAGCCTTACAATAATATAAAAGTAAACGCATGTTTTGTAAAAGAAAAGGAAACTAGACAATAATCAGGCAATTAGCTGATTCTTCTCGCCACTTGTCGCCTCAAATTGGGAAAGTAACTGAAATGGAAAGTAGCCAGATTATTTGCAGCCATAGGATTATTCAGTCCCTTCTAGAACTTGAATCACGCATTTGTTGGTCTGGATGTCACATGCAATTCCCTCAATGGGCCTCCATGCGATGGCTTGAGCCCAAGATGCTTGAATAAGCCCAATAAGCATTTCTTTAAATTTCTTTGCATGAGCTCTCATAACCGGACCAATGGGAACTTGAATTGGATCTAAATATGTCTCTTCCCTTGTGCTCTTGCTTGTGCTACCGATGCCCTCATCAACTTTGGTATACAAAAGAGGTAAGTAAGAACTGTTATTAATTCATGTATTTATTATGCCAAACTTGTGTTTTGAAAAATAGAATGATTTAAAAATTTTAAAATTCTGTTGCGTACTTGTTTTTCAAAGCATTCCATGAATGAGTGAGCATATTTTCTTCAACATCAGAAATGTTATACGTGCCTGGTCAGACGATACTGACCTCTTTGAATGGGCCGTCCCATTTAGGTCTAAAGGTCGAGCTTGGGCAATTGGATGATAACTTTCTTCAACACTATGTCCCCAACTTTGAAGCTTTTCGGTTGCACTTGCTTATTATGGTACTGAGCAACAACCTGATTCCATGTTGCCGTCTAGATGAATGCTGCATCCTAGTTTTCTTCTATTGGATTATTTAAATTAAAACTAAGGCTTTATCTAAAAATCTTAAGTGGAAAGTAAGATATTCTTGCTAATCAAGATTATTATAAGCTCGGCAAGCAGTTGGGAAACTTTGGCCTACCGATGGAGTAAGTTCGGTAGGCCGATCTCTCAAATTGGCTTGTCGACTGTGTGATATTCTTTATATGCATTTTTGATGTGTTTTCCATCAGAATTTGATCTAGACTTGAATTTTGAGGCCTAATAAGATAAGGTTTAACAAATTCAACCATTATAAATAGGGGTAAGTTTTTTCAGTTATTTAGATCAATTGAGAAGCATAGGGTGAGTATTCTGGTTTGAGAAACTCCAAAACTCCTTAAGAGCTATTGTTCAACATCAAGAATCTTAGCTCAGGTCTTCTCACATGGTTGGAAGGAGAGTCATCAGAGGAAGAGCTATATGACGTGTGACCTCCCACACTTCGATCGTGGATAAAAGATAGCAAAGAAGACCAGTTGGTTGTGGCTCTTCTAGAATGTTCTTCTCTACACGGATTGGAGCCCACTTCAATATACAAAAGAGGTAAGTGAGATTTGTTATGAACTTATATATTTAGCATGTCAAACTTGTGTTTTAGAAAATAATTTGATTTAAAAATTTTAAAATTCCACTACGTACTTGTTTTCCAAGCATTCCATAAATGAGTGACCACATTTTCTTCGACGTTGAAAATGTTGTATGTGCTTGGTCGGACAATACCGACCTCTCTAAATGGGCTATCCCATTTAGGTCCAAAGGATCCAAGCCTAGGCAGTTGAACAATAACTTTCTTTAAGACTATGTCCCTAAACTTAAAGCTTCTCGATTGCACCTGCTAATTATAGTACCAAGCAGCAACCTGATTCCGTGCTACCATGTAGATGAATGCTACATCTTGCTTTTCTTCTAGCTGGTTAAGCTCAGTCATCATGAGCTCAGCATTTTGCTATTTGTTGTAATGTTCCACTCTAAAGCTACGTAAGTTGACCTTAGCCGGGTTTCCAGCCTCAGCTCCATAGATTAGGGAGAAAGAAATTTCTCCCATGGTCATCCGAACAGTCATGCGATATGCCTTGATTACTTTTGGGAGCTCGTTGATCTAGGCACCTTTGAGGCCTTCTTACTTTTTCTTGAGGTTGTCCTTGATGGTCTTCTTGACGACTTCAACTTGCTCATTGTTTTAAGGATACCCTGGTGAGGAGAAAACTTTCCTAACACCGAGTTGCACACACATTCTATAGAGGCTTACTGCTTTGAATTGTTTGGCACTTTTTATTACTATCGTGTGCAGGACACTGTATTAGTGGATTATGTTCTTCAAGATGAAATTGATACACTTAGCTTCGATCATGTTGGTGCAGGGCTAGACCTCTATGCACGTAGTGAGGTAGTAAATGGCCACTATATAGTACTTGAATTGTGATTGGGCTGTGGAAGGAGGTCCTATCAAATCAATGGCCTATTTGGCAAACGTCTAGATGCATACAATGGAGTTGAGTAGCTTGGTGCAACGCCCAATTGATCAAGCATACGGTTGGCACTTGAGGCACTTACAAGCATGCTCCTTGCAGCTCTAGTCTATAGCCAACCAGTAATAGCCCTAATGAAGGAACTTTCGAGACAAGGAGTGCCCACCTACATGATTGCTGAATGGACCACTGTGCATTTCTTTCATGAGGTATTGAGCTTCTTGTGGTACAACATACCTCTAGTAGGGCATGGTGTAGCAGTATCGATATAGTCTTCCCTCAACCATCGAATACCAAGTGGAGCTTTTATAAACGCTAGGCCTCTTCTCAGTCACCAAGCAATTCAGATGTCAAGTATTAGATAATCAGGTCCATCCAAGTTCCTATTTGGTTAGCGGCTTCTCCCATTAATTCTTTCCTAATGCTCAGCTCGACAAGCCTCTCGATCAGTATTGACGTTAGGTTGTTGTCTTCAAGGCCTGAGGCCAGCCGAGCAAGTGTATAGGCCTCCGCGTCCTCTGCTTTGGGAATCTGATTGAATGAAAAGCTCCTGAGCTACTCAAGTAGAATCAACTTTGCCCAGATTAACGGCCATGCATTCATTCTAGGATTGGAATCCACTGATTGCTTGCTAAACCACAACATGGAGCCACTATGAATGTGGATACGGTCCACCCTAAGCTCCCGTGCAATCTTGAGACCAGCTATCAAGGCTTCATACTTAGCCTCATTATTAGAGGCCTTGAAATCATATTGAAATGTATAGCTGGTCTTGTAGCCATATGAGTTGATAAGGATGAGACTAACACCTGACCCATTCGTGCTTAAGGATCTGTCTACAAATAGTTTCCATTCAGGTTTTGATGTGCTCGTGTTGTTGTTGGCTAGATCAAAATCTTCCATAGGTGCCTTCTCGGTTGAAGGAGTGGCCTACCTAGCATCTGTGAATTTAGCTATGAAATTGGCTAGAACTTGCACTTTAATGGTTGTCCAAGGCACAAATCGTATATCAAATTCTCCAAGCTCGACTAACCACTTGGCCATCTGACGAAAATTTTCTAGATTTAAAGGATTTAGTGTAAAGGGAACTTGGTTAGGATTCAGATGGTGGGCCCTTAGACATATGGCTGGAGCTTCTGAGCAAAAATAATGAGAGCAAGGGCTAGTTTTTCTAAAGTGGATACCTCTCCTTGACGTCCTAGAATGCCTTGCTGGTGTAATAGACCAATTTTTGGATGCCTACTTCTTCTTAGACAAGGACCGAGCAGTGGTGTGGCTAGGTAGTTATTGAGGTTTTGAAGCACTTCTTCACACTCTCTGCTCTATTCAAACCTCCCCTTAGATGCCTAAAAAAAAGGCCGGCATTTATCGGTAGACTAGGAGATGAATTTAGACAAAGCAGTGATCATTCTAGTTAGCTTCTAGACTTCTTTAACTGTACGGGAGGAATGCATGTCCACCACAGCTTGAGCCTTGGCTAGATTGACCTTAATGTTTCGGTGGTTGACCATAAATCTGAGGAATTTTCCTGACTCCACTCTAAATGCACACTCAGCCAGGTTGAGCTTTATCTTGTATTCTTAGAGGATATCAAAGCTGTCTCAAAGGTCAACGATTTGATCGGTTGCTTACATAGATTTCATGAGCATGTCATCTACGTATGCCTCCATGGACTTCCTAATCTACCAAGCAAATATCTTGTTCACTAGGTGTTGAAAAGTGGCTCTGGTGTTCTTGAACTCAAATGGCATGATGACGTAGCATAATAGCCCTTAGTCAGTGGTAAACGTGGTCTTGACTTAATCTTCCTTGACCATCTTAATCTGATTGTATTCAGAATAAGCATCCATGAAACTCAGCAATTCATGGCCAGTGGTTGCATCTATTAGCTAGTCAATCCAAGGTAGGGAGAAGCAGTCTTTTGGGTAGGCTTTGTTTAGGTTTGCAAACTTAATGTAGACCTGCCACTTCCTATTGACCTTTTTGACCAAGACTACATTTGCTAGCCACTCTGGATGTGTGACTTCCTGGATAAACTAGGCCTTTAGTAGCTTTTGAACTTCCTTGTTGATGGCGGTGTACATCTCTAGATTGAAAGCTCTTCTCTTCTGGATGACTAAACTACGCCCAAGATTAACATTCAAATGGTGACATTAACATTCAAATGGTGGCTGATGATGCTCGAGTCAATCTGGGCATGTCTTTGTGGGACTAGGCAAACATATCCTGATATTTCATGAGGAACTTCTCTAGATCCACCTAGATCTTAGGCTTTAGTTGAGACTTGAGCATGACTATCCGGTCAGGGTGCTCGTGGTCCAAATTGTATGGTACTAGGTCCTCTATGGGTGTTGCCTATACTTCCTCCTCAGAGAACCGCAGGTCAAGGTTAAATAGCATTTTTGGTTCCTCGTTAGGAAATTCTATCTCATCGACCTTGTAAATGGCCAAGGTGCAACTGCTGAGCTACCGCCTCCTTTATGGCTTTGACATAGCAATCCTTGGAGTCTTTTTGTCTTGACCCTATCATGCTGACTCTATTTTCTATTAAGAACTTCTTAGCTAGGTGGTAGGTAAAGACCATGACCTTAAGGAGACGTGTGATCCGAGCACGATCTTCGCTGAGGGTGACAAGCAGACAAATCTTGCATACAGCTCGGACACATTCCCTTGAAAAGCTATAAAGGGGGTTTAGACTAGGATGAGCATAGCCTTATAGATCTTTAGTTTGTCGAAGGCCTGTTTAAACAAAATGTCAGTAGAGCTACCTTGTCGTTAAGTACCCCTCAAACTATGTTGTTTACAATCTAAAGCTCACACACTAAGGCATCATTATGTGGATGGATGAGCCTATCCACCTTCTCCTCTATGAAGGTGATTGCAATGTCCTCTTGTTGGCATATTTTGTTAATGTGCTCGAACATATTCATTAAGTCCCCCTTTCAACCAATCAAGCCTCCCAAGCATAGGCCTACCGACCACTTGCGGTGTCTTTAGTAATTGGCCTATCAAAGATCATATGGATGATGTTAGATGATCCGACGCATTCCCACTATTAATGTGCTATGCTCTCGGCTAGCTTTCTCAAGCCGATTGGTCATTCCTTTTGGCATTATTGCTAGGGGTGAGAACCTAGTCGATGAACTCTCAAAGGTATCCATCTCAGACGAGCTTTTCGATCTGGTTTTTCAATTGTATGTAGTCTCGGGTGTTATGCCTGATGTCTTTATGAAAGTTGCAATTTTATTCTAGTCTCGCTTTGCCTTGTTTCCCTTTAGTAGGGGTGGGTTTACCAATAGGTTGTGGTCACTGACCTAGTTGAGCACTTTATCAATGGTGGCAACCAAGGGTGTGTAGCTTTAAAATTTCCTAGTTAGGACTTTTGATTTGTCAGTTTTGGGCTTCTTGTTCTAGTTGGTCTCTTCCTACTTGGGCAGATCCTTATGCTTCTTGCTATTATTGTAGCTACCCTCTTTATCGTGGTGACTTTTCATGTGATCGGTTGCATCCGCGTGCCTTTAGACATATGCGAGCATTTGGGAGAAGGTGCCAGGCTACTCATGGGCAAGCAACCACAGCAAGCCCCTGTCCTTTAACCCCATGGAGAAGGGATGCTTTAGGGTCTTGTCTTCAATATGCCTCACTACTAGTGCTGCTTAAGTGAAGCGATTGATATAATCTCATACATCTCCGTCTCCTTGCTTGACGATGTAGAGGTGAGTCACTTCTTTCCCTCTTGTTCTAGATAGGGTAAAGGCTATGGAGAAGGCATTGGATAGCTACTAGAAAGAGCTCATAATGCCCAACTCTTTGCGATAGAACCACTTCTAAGCTGAGCTGATCAAGGTTAATGAGAACACCTTGCACGTAGCGGCATTGTTGGCGTTCTAGAGCATCATGTGGCCCTTGCAAAGCTGAAGGTGTTCATCCATGTTAGTTGTTCCATTATAAGCCTTAATCTACGGCACCTTAAACTTGTTCAGCATTAAGGCTTTCATGATGGCAATAGTGAAGGTGGGTCCGGCATACCACCTTTATCCACCCCATAGCGGTTATTTCACATCTGATCGATCTACTATTGTAGGTCTTGCAATTGTCGGCTATTGGTATCTTTAGGCAATTCAACTTTATATAGGGCACCACCTTTTGCCCTCACGTCATCTCTAGCTTCTAGTCAGTTTCAGGGGAGGCGAGTCCCCTAGTCTCGAGCCTATTAAACATTAAAGCCTAGGAACCTTGTGGAGAGCAGTCATGGCCATCCTAAGGCCCAAGCCAACTGTTTCTGACTAGTTAGTTGCTCCAAGAAACACTTTTCGAGTCCTAGGGTCTAACATGCTCAAAATCTCCCCCACTATGAGAGCTTTCCCTTTGCCCTACTCAACCACTTGCCCGTTCTTTCCAGGCTGACAAAAGGAGAGCAAGGGGGTGGCTATTATGCTTGTTGCTATTGTTGCACCATTTGTTGTGTGGGACGTCACATTGCAACATTTAGTTCATAGATCAGGTCTTGTGCAGTTGGGGCACTTTGCCTTCATTGCCTTGGCCACATGTGACTACGTACGGTGGTCGAACTGCATTCCCTGCTTGTCTCGGCTCCCTGAGGTAAGCCTGCAACAATAAGAGGGATGCTTCAGAGATCAAGGGGACACTAGTGTAGTGCTAGCGAAAGGCTCTCCAAACGCTTAAGTCAAGTACTTGTTCTTGTTAGACGTGTATGCCCTAAGGAGTAAAAAAGCAATATGTTTTTGGAGACATTTTTATCAATAAAGAATTTATTTATTATTTATATACAAAATCTTGTCCTCTTTACGTTCATTTTTGTTGAATGTATGTTAAGCAAACAAAAGTCTAAGATTGTCATTCTAAACCTTTAAGAATTGGGCATATGATGGACAGATTATGTGGAAAACATGATTCTCATAGTGACAGTCTAAATCATAAGATCCGTAATCAAGGGAATAAACTTAGGCGCTTTATTCATGTAAAGATTGTTATGTTTTCTATATCCTTATTGGGAAATGGTTTGTCTTGACCATCAAAGGTGGACTTTATGGATAGAAACATTGGCATATTGTCATAGGTGACGATGTGTTAGATTGGGATATGCCATAGGTGACGATGTGTTAGATTGGGACATAAAGTGAATTGATTTAGATTAATAATTTTGTCTCGGTAAATCGATTCATTTTAGACAATCATTTGTATTATATCTTAATCGTAAGATGAATAGTGGGCCCATTGTCTTAACTTGTGCCTTTTGATATACCAAAGGATGACACCCACATTTTAATAGTGGTACGCATGCCAGTATGTTGGAGACATGACTCTTGACAGCGTAGACCTGTTATGCATAGATATGGAATCCATACCTCCTCTTTAGGAGTAATGATATCCTTTTATATGTGTTATCCTGTAATTGGAAAACTAGAGCGGTCAACCATTTGGATACATAGGTGTAACAGAATGGTATATTGTCTTTGGATGGTAAGTTTTCTGATGGCGAGATAATGGAATCTAAGACAAATAATCGGGAAGGTAAGACAGAACTTGTCCTTAAGCCAATCATGGATAGTCCTATGGGAATATGATACACAATGATATGTCATAAAGACTTAGCTATATGGGCTTCGTAATTCTATATATTTTGAGAGTGTAGCTCCAAGCTTTTAGTGGAATAGCATTGGAGTGGATAATTATGAAATGTATATTTGGCATATTGGGTTTCATAATTATCGAGAGCTTGAACTATATAGGCCCAGCAAGTCCCCTTTGCTAGCTCATAAAAATCCTATAACGATATGGCATGTTGTTTCAATAAATTGGTGACTTATGTCAAACTATCAGATTGGTTGATTTTGGTAGGATCAGATAATTGATGTTTGTTTATCGGTTGAATTAATTTTTGTGAAAATTAATTTAAGATAAATTTGTTGAGTTATCAGGATTAGATAATTCTTGTTTGTTTATTAGTTGGATTAATTTTGAATAAAATAATTCAAGATAAACTTGTTGAATAATTAGAAACATTTATTTTCTTAGAGATTACTTAGATAAAGTTGTTTTAATTAGATATCTTCTCTCTTGGGTTATTTGAATTAAAACTAAGACTTTATCCTATAGAATTACGGGTGGAGAATAAAAGATCCATTAGGGTTTTTATCGTAGTTCGGCATGCCAATCCTCAGGTTCGGTCTATCGATTGGGCAAGTTTTGCATGCCGGTTTGACGGATTGGCATGCCAACCGCGCAATAAAAAGATCACACGTTTTCACGTGGATTTCATTAGATATTGATTGGAATTTGATTCTAATTTAAATTTTTGAAGCCTTATCTAACAAAGACTGACTCCTAGGCTCAACCTCTATAAAAGGGGAGTGAGTCTTATTATTATTTAGATCAATTGAGAGATTAAGAGTGAAACTTTGCTAGTGAGATACTAAAAATTTCCTAAGAGCACTTGTTCACAAATCACGAATACTAGCTTTGGATTCTCTCAATTGGTTGGAAGCAAAGTCACCTGGTGGAAGAGCTATACGTGTGAGCCTCTACTCACTTCGATCGTAGATAGAGAATAGCAAAGAAGGCCAGTTGATTGAGGTCCTTCTAGAACATTACTTCTCTACATTAATTGTTGCATGGTTTTCAGCATTTACAAGGTTAGTAACATCCGGTTAATTTATGCATATAGTGTGTCAAATTTATGTTTTGAAAAATATTCTGATATAAAAATTTTAAAATTCTACTGCATATTATTTTTCTAGCAATTAGTATCAGAGACCTGGTTTTCACATAGATTTACGAATTTGTGATCATGTTATATGTATAAATTATGTGATCTTGATATCTCCTATGCTTGAATTTAATTTTATAAAGAGTTGGCACTCTAGGTTTTTATATAATTTTATATGTTGTTATGGATTATATGGTGAATGTTTATTAATTAATTATAGTTGATTAAATTATTATTTAATTATTTATTAATTAATTAATTTATACTAGTTATGGTTCCTTAGAGGTTAGGATGTGTATCTAGGTTTTTCATATAATTAGATGGTGGACTATCATCTCCGTCTAGGAATTATTATTTAATTTTAAATTTTGCAAGAATTTTGTAATTAAATAATCTTTTAGAGAAGACGGATCTAGAAGGCAGATTTAGAAGATGGATGATGGCGCTCCTATGTATTTTCTGAGTCTCTAATTTTATGTTTTTGAATTGTTGAAAATAAAATTTATAAATTGCATTAGGAACTGTATTTTTTGAAAAGGGTGGTTTCTGCTCGGTTGGCATGCTGAACCCTCCAGTTTGACAAGCCGATGGTCATAGGATTGGTAGGCCGATGTGAGGTTCGGTAGGCCAACAGTGGGGTAGAAATCTAGAGGCTCTAGCGATAGGCCGAACTTTCCAATTTGGCAAGCCAAACTGTCATGACTGACAAGCCTATCTGAAAAGATCAACAGGCTGGACGGTCATGATCGACAAGCCGATTATACAAATTGGCTTGCCGGCAGAGAGCTAGAAATTTTTCAAAAAAAGGTGCAGTTTTTCAATGCAGTTTTAATTTTATTTTTGGGATAATTCTGAGAAACATTAAAATCTAGATATGACCAGAAATATAGAGTATTCTATTTACATGGGATTAAAGACTTGAAGATGAGCATTACTTAAAGAAGGATACAGCTTGAGGATTCAAGGATGAAGAATCGATAATATATTTTGATTATTCTCTTGTGATCTTTATTTTCTATTCTCTAGGATGGAACCATAATATTACAGTTATTAATTATTATTTTGCTTGTAGCTTTGCTTGATAGCTTTGCTTGTCTGCATTATAATATAATTTGTCGTGTATATTAATAACATGCCATATAGAATAAGGAGTGCCACTCAATTAAAATTTGTTCATGCATTTTTTTAAAATAAAACCTTGATTTCAAAAGATTGAGCGGGAAAAGGTTTTTGAAGAGAGGACCTAAGGCCTCTATCATTGGTCCATAGGAAGAACATGGTGGTTTCGACCCCTAAAAAGGGACTTCATCATGTACCAGGTTGGATCTCTGAGAGGATAAGGTATTTTATCATGATTTATAGTTGCACACCCCTAGGCAGTGATTATAAATCATGGATAAATATTGAAACGATGGTTATACACTCATGTTAATTTTATTATTAACCTCCCCTAACAGCTTTGTTAATAAAATTAATGGCCAAATAAGCGATTATTAATATATGCTGGATCATACAGGTCCTAGATGGCATATATTAATCAGGAAGAGATCCGTGTTCCTAATTGAATTTAGCTTGACTCCCCTAGGAGCTTGTTGAATTCTGAGTTAGGAATTATCATTGTAAGGCTGTGATTCTTTCAAAGTTTTGACACATAAACACATTTGTATGTTTTTTTTTTTACATAATTATGTTATCTTACTAAACTATCATGGTATGTTTGCTTATATTTGGTATATGATTCTTTATTGTAGATTAAAAATATCTAAAAATGCTTTATCTTCAATACTTGATAAAAACCAATTAACCATAGAAAATTATAATGATTGGAAATTGAACCTGGACATCGTCCTGCCCTTTGAGAAATTAAAATTTATCCTGACGACACCTTGTCCTCCTGAGCCTACGGGAGATTCCACCAATGATCAATTCTAAGAATATGATTATTGGAAAGATGCAAATGATCAGACCCGCTCCTATGTTATGGCTAGCATAAATAACATGCTGCAGGCCCAACATGAGGATTATGAGGCTACTAAGCATATCTTGGATAATCTAGAAGACATGTTTAGAGGCCAGGCCCTAACAAAGTGGCAAGGGGTGCTTCGAAAACTCTTGAACTATAAACTGAGACTGGGGACGTTTGTAAAGGAGCACATGATGTTGGTCATATGTTACCTCACTGAGGCATAAACTAATGGAGCTGACATCGATGTTGAAACTTAGATGACTATTGTCTTTGAGACTCTATCTAAGGAGTATATTCCAATTAGAGCTACTTTTAATTTAAGCAAGAGGTAGGATATGACCTTAACAGAATTGATGAAACAGTTACAGGAGTTTGAACTGCTGATCAGGGAATCTCCTGTTGGTGGTAATTTTGACATGAAGGACTTAGGTGAGGCTAATTTTGTTCTTGGTATTGAGATCTTTCGGGTTAGGAAGAACAAAATGATAGCTTTGTCCTAGGTTGGCTACATAGATAAAATTCTCATGAGGTTTGCAATGCATGATTCCAAGAAAGTTAGGCAACAATCTAGGTCTGGAATTACTCTTTCTAAGAAAGACTCTCCAAAGTCTGAGGAAGTAAGAGAATACATGAAGAATATGCCTTATGCTTCGACAATGGGTAGTCTCATGTATGCCATGCTTTGCACACGACTGGATATTTATTATACTGTCGGGATTGTAAGTCGATTTTAGGCGGATCTAGGACCGAACTACTGGGTTGCGATCATGCATATTTTCAAGTACGTGAGAAGGACATGAGGATATATGCTTATGTATTCAGGTGAGGACTTAATTCCTCTAGGATATACTGACTCAGATTTCCAATCTTATTTGGATTATAGGAGATCGACTTTAGGTTTTGTGTTTACTTTGGGCGGCGGTGCCATCAGTTGGAGAAATTTGAAGCAAGATTGCACTTAAGATTTAACGATGGAGGCTGAGTATGTTGTAGCTAGTGATGCTTCGAAAGAAGAGTGTGGCTTCGCAAGTTCCTTGGGGATCTTAAGGTAGTTCCTAGTATGGATAAGGCAATATTGCTGTACTGTGATAACAGTGCAGCGGTAGCTAGTGCTAAGGAAACAAGATTTCACAAGAAGAGTAAGCATATTGATCAAAAGTATCATTTGATAAAGGACTTTGTCGAGGACGTGCATGCCACCATGTGCAAAATCATGTCAGAGGACAATTTAGCTGATCCATTCATAAAGACACTTACTGGGAGAGACTTCAAGAGGCATGTGGAAGCTATGAGGATGCGAGATTTGTTATATTTACTCACTAAGTGCAAGTGGGAGATTGTTAGACGTGTATACTCCAAGGAGTAAAAATATAATATATTTTTGGAGACATTTTTATCAATAAAGAATTTATTTATTATTAATATACCAAATCTTGTCCTCTTTACATTCATTTTTGTTGAATGTATGTTAAGCAAACAAAAGTCTGAGACTACCATTCTAAACCTTTAAGAATTGCGCATATGAAGGATAGATTATGCGAAAGACACGATTCTTAAGGTGACGGTCTAAATCATAAGATCCACAATCGAGGAAATAAAGTTGGACGCTTTATTGATGTAAAGATTATTATGTTGTCTATATCCCTATTAGGAGATGGTTTGTCTTGGCCACCAGAGATGGATTTTGTGAATAGAAACATTGGCACATTGTCATAGTGACGATGTGTTGGATAGGGACATAAAGTTAATTGATTTGGATTAATAATTCTGTCTCGGTAAATTGATTCACTTTAGACAATCATTTGTATTGTATCTTTATCCTGAGATGAATAGTGGGCCCGTTGTCTTGACTTGTGTATTTTAATATACCAAAAGGTGACACCCACATTTTAATAGTGGTGCGCATGCCAGTATGTTGGAGGCATGACTCTTGATAGTGTAGACCTGTTATTCATAGATATGGAATCCATAGCTCCTCTTTAGGAGTAGTGATATCCTCTTATATGTATTATCCTGTAATTAGAAAACTAGAGCGCACAACCATTTGGATACATAGGTGTAACCGAATAGTGTACTATTTTTGGATGGTAAGTTTTCTAATGGTAAGATAATGGAACGTACGATAAAAATAATCGAAAAGGTATGACAGAGCTTGTCCTTAAACCTATTATGGATAATCTTATGGGGATACGATACACCATGATATGTCATGGAGATTTAACTATACGGGCTTCGTAATTCTATATAGTTTGAGAGTGCAGCTTCAAGTTTTTAGTGGAGTAGCATTGGAGTTAATAATTATGAAATATATATCTAGGATATTGGGTTTCATAATTGTTAGAAGCTTGAACTATATAGGTCCATCAGGTCCCCTTTGCTAGCTTACAAAAAATATTGTAACGATACGGTGTGCTTTTCCAATAGTTGGTGACTTATGTTAGATTTATCAGATTGGCTGAAATTTAGTAAAATCAGATAATTCATGTCTATTTATCGGTTGAATTAATGTTGTCAAAAAATTAATTCAAGATAAACTTATTGAATTATTGGGAACAGATAATTCATGTCTGTTTATCAATTGGATTAATTTTGAATTAATTCAAGATGAACTTGTTAAATGATCAGGAGTTCATTTATTTTCCTAGAGATTATCTAGATAAAGTTGTTTTAATTAGATAACTTCTCTATTGGGTTATTTGAATTAAAACTGAGACTTTATCTTATAGAATCTCAGGTGGAGAATAAAAGATTCGCTAGGATTTTTATCGCAGGTTCGGCATGCCGATCCTGAAATGTTGATCCTTAGGTTTGGCTTGCCAATGGGGCATGTTTGGCATGCCAGTTAGACAGATCAGCATGCCAACTGTGCGATAAAAAGATCACGTGTTTTCACACAGATTTCATCATATATTGGTCAGAATTTGATTCCAATTTGAATTTTTGAGGTCTTATCTGATAAGGACTGACTCCTAAGCCCAACCTCTATAAAAGGAGAGTGAGTCTCATTATTATTTAGATTAATTAAGAGATTTAGAATGAAACTCTACTGGTGAGATTCTAAACACTCCTTGAGAGCTCTTGTTCACAAATCACGAACACTAGCTTTGGGTTCTCTCAATTGGTTTGAAAGAGAGTCGCCTAGTGGAAGAGCTGTACATGTGAGCCCATACTCACTCCGATCATGGATAGATAACAGAAAAGAAGGCCAGTTGGCCAGTTGGTTGAGCTGCTTATAGAACGTTACTTCTCTTCACTGATTAGGGAACCTTTTCGGCATATACAAGGTTAGTAAGATCTTGTTAATTTATGCATATAGTGTGTCAAACTTGTGTTTTAGAAAATACTTTGATATAAAAATTCTACTGCGTACTATTTTTCCAACAGTTCGGCCGAGATCAGGAGTAGGTTTAGGTGAGAAAGTCAACGTTACCTCTCAAATGGAGTAACTGCTTTCAATTTATATACCACCACTTAGGCTGGGTGTTAGGCTGGTTTGACCCATGAACCGGTGTCCCATCATGTAGTGTCAGGTGGTAGTTAACTAGTGTCATTATCCTAGAGGATGGTTAGTTCTCCATCCGAGGGATGATATGAGGCCATGTGTTGACCTTTGAAGATGAGTTGCTTCCTGGGTGTAGGCCATATCTGTCCATCCCATAGGTTCTTCCCGAGGAGACGACGTCTTGCGAGGTGGCCAACGGAGGCCCTAGGGAGTACCTTGGGAGGAAGTGCTGATCAAAGGGGAGTTGTGGATGTATTAGAAATGGCTGTGTTCAAGTAGGGTGGTTGGACAATCAAGGAATGGTCTTCGAAAAAAGAGCGTCGAGCACACCCCAAATGGTGGTTTAAGAAAAGGTATGTGAAAAGTAAAACATGGGGTGCCAATAGATACACCCTTACGTATTAGGTTGGATATCCATTTTTTTGTTTTTTTGAGAAAAGATTGGATATCCATTTGCTCAACCATACATAAGAATAAAGGTAAGGTTATGCCGAAGAATAAAATGGAATCCCTTAGAAAAAAGGAATAAAATGGAATACCGAAGCGTTTCCAAGATTGGTCTCATAGCCTAATGAATTTTCCGTCTCGTATGAACTTTTAACTAGAAACAATGTTTTTCGCCCCTTCATTTAACATGGAATTAATGCGCGCTAAAGATGAAAACATTTTTTTTTTTTGAGGTGCAGATGAAAACAAATATTGAAGACGGTAATGAGTAATTATATGCACCCATCATATTTCTTACAATATTTGGGGTTGCCCTTTTACTTTTGACTGTCTTAAAATGGCAGGTTCCTCTCCAAACTTTTCAATATGATAAAATATTCGTAATTGTTTTATTTTATTTTTATTTTTTTGTAATCTGTTACAGAATGTGCCCAGATCGATAAAGGATTTAGAATTTGAAACCAACACCATGCTATTGATGCAAGTTGAACTAGGTTCGCCCATACACTAAACATTATCTAGGCTTCAGGCTACGCCAAGCTAGTTCACCTTTTGGTTTGGTCAGGCTATAGAACTAGATATAAGGTTCAGTCCCCTCTTGTGTAGATTAGGGTGTATATCATTTTTGAAGACATTGCTTTGATGCAAAAATTTGCCTTTATTTCTTTTGAATTTTTGGTTTGACTTCTTTTTTCAGTATCATGTCTAAAATTTTTAAAAAAAAGATATGATTTTTTAAAAAAATATTTCTAATAGGTGACATGGCACATATTTGTTCCCATTCCTATATTCGTTCGATTTCTCTAGAACTTTAGAAATCATCATTTTATTACTTTTAATTGTTAGGTCTTCCCATTTTCCCTCTTCTATCCAAATTTCCTTTCAAAGTAATGGAATTAAATCGTGCAAGGTACATGTGGGGGTCGTTGAATCTATTTATGACTTGATAATGTCTTTTTTGCCCTCTGACATAGCAAAATCATAAGTTGGAAATCCTTAAATTATTTTTTTCTAACTTTTTAAATGAGAGTAATAAGGATAATCCTCACTTGAGACTAATAATATGTCGTTATTTTCCCTCATAAACCGCCAACAAGCAATTTCTGTGGGTCTATTTTTGTCACTTTTGATAGAAAATTAGACAAATAGGGCAAAATAAAGAGATTTGAAAATTTAAGGTAGTAAAGTAGTAATTTTGAAAATTCAAATGGCATAGTAGGGAGGCCCCAAAGTTAGGGGCTACTAGTGCTAATAACCAAAAAAAAAAAAGAAGAAAAAAGTTTTCTATATCGATTGGTTATCCCAACTTGTGGGCTATAGAACGCCACAACCCAACCCAATTCACAGTTTTAAAAATTTGGGCTCCTTATAAATATGCTATAAAAATAAAGCTTGGATTGATTTATACTACTAAAAAATAATTACAAAAAATGCTATGCTAGATAATCATACTATAATTTATAGTTCCAAATATACTCTCAAAGTACAAATTAGATTCTATAAAAAAAGATAGTTTTAATTGCCACTAAGAGTATATTAGTCTTTTTAATTTGTAGCTTTTAATTAGATTTTTTTAGATGTGATACAAATCAATCCACACCAAAAAAAGTGTGCAATAAAATATAAATATCTCTATTTTTTGGATAAGCATGATCTATTTGTAGTACAGACTGGGTTGCCTTTTTGTTGGACAAAACATGGCTATCTATGGTTTTGAGCCCATTTTTGCACTTCTTAATCATTCAAAATTGAGAAAATTAAATTTTATACCACACTATTAGAAAATATATATGTTCATGTCATACTTAAAAAAGTTGTGTCATATTATCACTTATATTATATGTACTCTATTTTGTTAGAAGGATAGAGAGTCAGAAGGATGGAGAGATTTAGACAGATGGAGAGTAGCAAGGATGAAAAGGATTGTAACTCTCCTTCATGTTATTTGGTAAGATAAGAGGGAGAGTGAATAAGTCTCCATTTTTTTTTTTTGGTATTGAAAAGAATAAAGATTGATTGAATCATATTTATAGGATTACTATATTGCCTACATTGTCTATATTTATTAATTATAAAGTTTTAAATGTGTCTCTTCAAATACCTTTTAAGTATTATAATGCAATGATCATGTGTTTTAAATATAGGGAAAAATGAATTTAAGGAGGAAAAAAAACCCTGTTGCTGTCAACCTTTACCATAATACCGTACACTAGAACAAATTTGAGATTATACGACATTTATTTAATGACCGTTTCTCAAAAACCGTCGTGATACGAAAAAAAAAATGAGGCGAGTTACGCCCGCGAAAACAAAAACCATCGTGGTATGGCAGGAGCTACCATGACGGTTTTTATAAAAACCGTCGTGAAAGGTGCAAGGCCTTCCACGACGGTTTTTGTAAAAACCGTCGTGGAAGGCCTTTCATGACAGCTTTTAGTAAGAACTGTTGTGAAATGTTCTACATGTTTGAAATTTTTAGTAGTTGCCAAAATTTAATCTTTCACGAAGGTTAAATTTGGGCGGGAAACTAAAATTTTCAAACCTCGGGGCCTTCCATGACGGTCTTTAGTAAAAACTGTCGTGGAAGGCCTTTCACGACGGTTTTTACCAAAAACCGTCATGAAATATTCTACATGTTTGAAATTTTTAGTAGTCGCCAAAATTTAATCTTTCACGAAGGTTAAATTTGGACAAAAAACTAAAATTTTCAAACCTCGGGGCCTTCCATGATGGTTTTTAGTAAAAACCGTCATAAAAGGTGCAGGGCCTTCCATGACGGTTTTTTATAAAAACCATCGTGGAAGCAGTTTTTAGAAAAAACCATCATGTAAAAACTATCGTGGAAGGCCTTCCACGACGGTTTTTACTAAAAACCATCGCGAAAGGTACCAAGGCTTCCATGACGATTTTTAGTAAAAACCGTCGTAAAATGTTCTACATGTTTGAAATTTTTAGTAGTCGCCAAAATTTAATCTTTCACGAAGGTTAAATTTAGGTGGGATACTAAAAAATTCAAACCTCGAGACTTTTCACAACTATTTTTATAAAAACCGTCATGGAAGGTCCAAGGTTTGAAATTTTTAGTATTCCGCCCAATTTAACCTTTCACAACAATTTTTATAAAAACCGTCGTGGAAGGTTTTGCATATTTGAAATTTTAGTAGCCCATCAAAAATTAATCTTTCACGAAGGTTAAATTTGGGCGGGATACTAAAAATTTCAAACCTTAGGAACTTCCACGACGTTTTTTATAAAAACCATCGTGAAAGGTACCAAGGCTTCCACGACAGTTTTTTAGTAAAAACCATCGTGAAATGTCTCGCATGTTTGAAATTTTTAGTATCCCTCCAATATTTAATCTTGCGCCAACGACATGGCTTTCCCTATTTATTCAAAATTTCTCTAACTCAAACCCACTAACTCTCAAACCCCTTTCTCTCTCTAACTCCTCTCTCACGACCTAGCCACCGATGAACCCAACCCCCATGGCATTCCACCGACTTTGACATTCCTCTATCACTCTCTCCATGACCTACCTAACAAACCCGATGCCATTCACCACCGTTCATCCTCATTCCTTGACATTCTACCTGCTCCACCATCGTTCGACTCGTCCTTTGTCGTTCCACCAACTCCATCGCCTTTGGTAAATGTCAAACCATTACTTTTAGTTTTAGTATTATTGTTAGTTCTAAACTTAGCATTATTTGGTTATTTTAGTGTTATTTACCTTTAGTTTTAGTTTTAATATTAGTTATATTAATTTATTTTTTGCCATTTAGTATGTGTTACTTGTATTTGGTGTTTGAAAGAACTTTGAACAACATTTAGCATTTTGGTGTGAGAATAGGTTACTTTTTATGTGTTTGTGATGCCTAAGTATTGTTATGATACCCACCACATATTTGGAGATTTTTGGAGAATTTTTTTTAGGGGAATACAAATTTTTCATGACGGTCCACATGTTTGGAGATTTTTGGAGATTTTTTTTAGAGGGAATGCCAATTTTTCATGACTGTTTTTTAAAAAACTGTCGTGAAAAATTTGCATTCCAC
>CAMOHE010029708.1:0-52215 GCA_946598075.1 Artocarpus hirsutus | reverse complement strand
AAAGCAAATCCCGAGCATCATTGGCATCATGCAACCAACAACAGCTGCCAAACTTGGCTTCGATCTGGATTACATAAAACATAATTTAAGATTGAGAGAAATATTTTCCAAATTCCTACTCTAATCACGCTGAAAGCAAAATTGATAACATAAAACATCCAATTGTAAGATAACTTTCCTATTAGCCACACAAATGCCCTCACATCTATGTTTTGGAAGACCTCAATTATTCTTTAATTGAATAAATCTTTTCATACGCACCCACGAACAATTCTTCAATTTCATCCATAATAATATACTCATAAAGAAAGGTGCCATTGATAGGCTTTCGTTAAAACACTTCATTTTATCTCTAATGATAATCATCTGGTGACATTAAGCATTGTATTGTTATAGACTTCGCAATTTTTTTAATGGGAATCTGATAAATTTAGGTAACTAGGAAATAGACATTCTATCAGAAAAAAGAAAAAAGAAAAAAGAAAAAAGAAAAAAGGAGGGTTCAAAATCTGGCAATTTATGGATGTCTTGCTACCATTACAACCTTAAAATTCTAATAAAACTCCAAGTACTCCTTTTCTTTGCCCCCAATTTGTCTTCTGAATCAAACAGAAGAAAAAAAAATTGTCTTTTTTTTTTGTTCAGTTAAAAAGAAAACTTGAGGACATCAGATGGTTATAGAACATCCAATATCAGACTAAAATCCAGAAAGGTAGTGAATTTGAATAGACGAGTATCAATTTTCCGCACAATTCCAAGAAATGAAAAAGGCGAAATCTTTGAAAATGAAAACTTGAGACACAGAACAATAAGGAATTTAAAAAGGAAAAAAAGAAGGATAATCGGAAAATACTTGACAGAAGTGAGACCGGAATTGCCACAGTAGACGCAGCTAAAAGGGGCAGGAGTGTCTCTGAAAATGGTTTGCTGAATCGGAATGCCCTTGGGGTCTCCCACGACGGCGTTTGGTGGGATAAATCCTGCTTGGTAAGGATTTTGCGCCACGTAGTACGGAACTCCCACCACTGGTTCGTCTTTTTTCAACATCTTCACCTTTATGTCTCGCTTTCCTTTCTAGTTTCTTCTTCGATTGCAGACTTCTCAGACAGATTCGATCGCAGAACAAGACACGAGAAAAGAAGAAGATGAAAACTTGCTCGCCTTGAACTTTGCGAATTTTTATTTATTTATTTATTCACGACGCGTTCTCAACGTCAGAGAAAGACATTGGAAATTTCTTTCTCTTTTTTTCTCTTTTTTGTTTCTTTGTTTTCCTGAGTGTATGAATGGAAAGTTCGAATTGACTAAATTGTCCCTCGGCGTTTAGCAAACCGCCGTGACTAACACGTAGCGTCTAGACTCGGGCAACTGGTGGACCTCAATCATCAGTTGGGCCTGCTTGGGCTTCCTTGACCTTCTTAGCCCATTTCCCTATTTTCCAAATTTCACTTTTTTTTTAGTTTATTGTATTTGAACATGTTATGCCACATTTTTAAAAATTATATTTACTTTTAATATATAGTTTATATCATATTATTATTTATATTATTTGTTAATTTGTACCATAAATAAACATACATGATATTTACAAAAAATAAATTTTAAAAAATTATAATTATAAAAATTCCCCTCGCACTTTTGGCTCCTTTTGAGTTTTGCAGTCGACTTCCAAATATTTAATTTACTACTTTATCCCTCAAGGTCGTATACCATTTTTAGGGTAGTTAATCATCTGCACTATTTGATGTATAATGTAGGCTTCAATTTTTCATGAAAGTGTAAATTTAACACTCTGTAAGTGGTATTCCTCTGATTCATTAATTTTTTTTTTTTTGGTTTATAATACTTTTTCCACCAATCTTAGGTTTTTAACACTTAGCCGCCAAAGTTTTAATTCCAACACCTTATCGCTCAACTTGCCAAAACGTTACAACATGCCCCATTTTACTAATTGTGGTCAAGTTAAATGACTAAAAAATCCAATGAACGCCTTAAATCCAACAAAAAATTTCCCTACCAAAGTCTCCAACTTAAAGTAAATATGACGCACATTGCAATAATCTAACAAGTAGATGATAAAGTAACAAAATTAAAAATTTAAGAGGTATGTTCTCAAAAATCAAAAAACAAAAGCGCTATTTCTTTTTTTTTTCTTTTTTTTTTTTTTTGAAATCTCAATGTTAAAAATATAGGATAGAAAAAAAACAATGTGCAAAATTACGCAACCACAGTTTTACTATCTTTTTTTCTATAACTCATTCTCGTCTATTAGGGTGCTAAAAAACACTACTGTGACCAAAAAGGAAGTCATTGATGGCTGCTGAACAGAAGTCATATCTACACATGTGTGATAATTGATGACGTGATCTCATTTAATCCTTTTCAAGATCTACATATTAATCAAAAGGAATAATCTTGGTAGAAATTGGAACCTTCGGGATGAAAACAGTGCAACCTTCTGGATGTCTCCCTCAAACTGACCAAACCCGCGTGGGCGTGGTCTTAGAAAAACATTTTGACAAATCAAATATAATGACAATTTTTAAGGGAAAAAAATTGGACAACAATTCTTCATTTCCTGTTAGATGCAAAGATGGACGATTATTCAACCTATAAGCATCTTTAATACAATGTGAAATTAACGTGTCAGTCCTGACTTTTGTTATTTAAATAGAAAGGCCACTCTTCAAATTATAACGTTAGTATTCATATTTATATATATAGTACAAAGGTTCAAAATGATCATAAATTCTACCTCTTGGTCCTTTATGATATTAGTTTAAGCTAGAAAGGTTGACTACGTTCCATTGGAAAATTAGTCGGTGAATTAGAAGAACGCCACCTTCAGAGAGTTGGTATTCAAAAGAATCTATACCGTTTGTTTCACTTTTTCAATCACAATTCAAAATTTTTTTTATATAGTATTTTCTAACATAAATTTAAATTTCTATCCAAAATTTTCTGGAATTTGAAAGTATCATATAAAAGACTGCATCATCATAAAGGAGAGACCATCTGAAGCTCCCTTAATCGGCCCTCTAACCAATTCTTTGGCTTTGGACCGTTGTATGTTGCAAGGCAATGCAATGGCAGCCAGATAAAGTAGTACAAGAACAGTTGCCAATTTGGTTGAATTTCACTTTCTAAGGAGTTGGGCCATGTTTGTTGGTTATTTAAATATTAGGCTTCCATCATTGTTTATATAGAGCATTTCCCTAGCTAGGAGCGACACCTTTAATTTTCACTGCAGTTAGCTTTGCTTGGTTGTTCAAGTATTCTCACGTGCTATATGAGATGAACATGTTCTACTTATATAGACACCCTCCTGCCATAAACATATATATATATAGAGAGAGAGAGAGTAGAAACGCCATTCAGCTTTAATCCAATACATGTATGGTACGTTAATTATAGTAAAGAAGGCATATTAATGGAAAAATGCATAATAAAGAAGAGGGCACTGGTGTTTTAAAAGCCTTTTAACCACATACTGCAAAATAAAACAGTTGATGACAGCACTGAGAGAGAAAGGCATGTAAAAAAGAGCAGTTGACAAAAGATAATTAAAAAAAAAAAATAGAAAAAAGAAAAAAAAGAGTAGTGGTAAAGCATTAAGCAGCAGCATTAGCGAGGAGGCACGCCAAGGCCACTAGAAGATGTTCCCTTGGTGCGTTGAAATGGCACAACCAAATCTATATCACTTTCTTTCTCTTTGCACAGAGAATGATTTGGGAAACCCGCCCTGAAAACACACCCCCCATTTCTACATTATTGCCATTTCATCACCTTTTATTTTCCTAATTGTTAACCCTTCCTCGTTCAGCCCACACCTCACACTCCATACTTATAATTTACACTGGTTAGATAAAACAAATATATTATATGCTTGAAATTAATCAATTGAGTACATTCAATAATAATGATATTCAACTGAGGATCGGATTCTCTGTTGGTATATATATTTGAATGGTAGATTATATCACAATCATATTACAACAATAAATAAATAAATTCGACAAATATAAAAATATAATATCTTAAAATGTAAGTTTTTCAACCGTCTAAATACGTGGAAACAACTTATGGGGGTCCATAATAATAAAAGAGTTATGGAAAACAAGATGAGTGGAATCTAAGTGCTGTACATGGAAGGTTTATTTGGATTAGTACTTACCAGCTGTTTTCAAACCGCAGTATGTGATTCCAATCAAATTCTCATGTGCTAGCAACTAATAAAGGAGCCAGGAAAATTTTTTAATTCAATTTTTTTAACTAAAACATAATAGTTTTAATTCAATTTTTGAAATTTACTATTTACAAAATTATAAATTTATATAATATTATGGTTGAGTTCTTGTTTATTCGGTATTTTAAATTGAAATAAACAGATTGTTTTAGAACCTTAGTTTAAATCAAAATTATTGGTTCGAACCAACATTATTGTAGTATTTTTTTGTTATAAAATTTAAATTGTTTATTGATTTTGATTCAAACCAATGGTTTAAATCAAGATTCTTAAACAATCTAAAAATTCAAAAATTAAAATTCTGAGGCATAATTGAAATCTTTAAAAGTTTCAACATAAATATTGTAAAGAAAAGTTTGAGTGAGGGCAAAATAAGAGAAAGAAAGCGCAAAAAAATTAATTAAGGCTTGTATCATAAAGGAGGCACTTGGGCAGGCGAGGATAGTCACAACTCCACCACTACTAAGAATGGTATTTTCTGTTCTAAGTACTTGCAGTTTTAACCATACTCCCAAACGTCATATTAGTAGTTATTTAGTTTGTTAGATAGTTGGGGAGGGGAAGATGGGAAAGGAATTTGAAAATAAATTATCATGATCCGTGAAAGCATTGCTGAAATTACACACGAAAACAAAAGCAGTGGAACATCCCAAGGTCGAGCGAGCCTAGCTGGTATGAGAAGGAATATTAATGCAGTGAGAAAGAGAGAGAGAAGCTGTCACATTGTCAGAACTCAGGACTGGCAAAAGAGAGAGAGCCTCAGAACAGATTCCACAAAGCAGGAACAAAAATCCGATTCATAAATGGCCCGTACATATCCCTTCCCTTATAACCCTACCATTAATCCCGACGCCTTCTGCAAACCCTTCTCGTGAAGCTTACACAGTCATCTTTTATGACCTTTTTTTTTAATAATATATAGCATTATTTTTTTCCTTAAATAATAATAATAAATAAGAATATTATTCTTTTCTCTTTTGCTATCAGCCATTCACCCAACGGCAGCTCCCCCAGTACATTCTGCCTGTCCTCCTCGTCCCCTTCTATTTGTCCAATTCTACCCCCTCTTCTCATTCCTTCCTCACTTATATATTATTCATTTAACTAATTACTGATTCATCTTTTATTGTTATTTTTTAATCAACCGAAACTATACACTTAAGATTTTATTATCAACAAATTTTGTAGTGGTCTCCATCCCTGAATTAATATACATACACGTGATCAGTTTAGCAATGTGACATAGTACTACGATTGAATGCATAGCTTAAATGTAAAATTTTAAAGTGTAAAGTTCGAATTCTCTCGTTCTTAACTACTAAAAATGATATAGTATTTTAGCACATGTACGATATACATTTAAAACTCGAAATAATTTCAAATGCATGTCTCTGAATAATATGCTCTATATGTTATGGGACAACTATAGCATGTTACATATAGGGTCGCATTGGTCGAACAAGCTTAGACTTGTGCAACATAATAATTTATTAAAATGACACAATTTACGCCATCTTCTTGATCATGATAATGGTTTATAGGTGTTTAAAAGCCATTTTACAAGTTAGATTACTCCTGAAGAGAAACGCTTTGTTGCATCAACACTAATAATCAGTCGCCGCAAATTTCTTTAATTGATGAGCTTCATAAACTTCTCTGAAAAGTGATGAAAGTCACAAATTATGTTTTTTTCCTTGCAAAACTAGAGACAAGTTTTTACATAAAAATTTTGATAGATAAGTGTTTGGAATTTGTAGTCCTGGGGAGTTGAAGGAAAGGCAGCAAAGTCCGCTCGTGGCGGGACAAGGCAAGCGGAAAGATAGCGCGTGGAGGTTGTCATTTTATTTGGAAAGGTCATCCTAACTTTTCAAAAGCGACAAAGCTGTTTACAGAAAGATCCGGCATTCTTTTAGGTAATAGCGTTTTTACCGGATCTCTCTCTCTCTCTTTCGCTTTGAAGCTTTACATGACTTTTTTCTTTTTCTTTTTTTTAGTAATGAAGAAGAATCATATTTCTTGGTAAGGTGGAAATTTAATAATTGTGTGTAGTTTTTTTTGGGTGTGCAGTTTTGAACCGTAGATTTTCATTAGAAATTTCACGTAATTCACGTACCTTTTTATCTAACTTATTTTGATATAATATCTTCACAAAAGATCTCTTAAAATAATATATACATCGTTTAACTTTTTTTTTCTAAATTTGAAATGGGAACTTAAATCTTATAGTGGGTTTAGTTTGTTAGTTCGAAACAAAATGATTTAAACTTTAAAAAAATGGGTTCAAAATTTTAAAAACATGGAGAAGATATTTTCAATTTAGGTTTTTTTGTTAAGGTTCAAAATGTCAACTAATGGTTTAAAATGGGACTGATTTTTTAGTTACCATGGTGGTTCAAGGGAGATGGTCCAAGCCACATGAATCATCAATCAAACATACACCAAATACTTTTAGTCAATCTTAGATCAAACGACTTACAAGAGAATAAGATAGATTTTTTTTTTTTTTTTTTTTTTTTTTTGGGAAAGGGGTAGGATGAAGTTTGAGTCCGAGAGGACTCGGCTTTGTACATAAAAAGAAGTAATTTTTTTTTACGAAATTTCCTTTTTAATTTATTCCCAATAATTAACGAATAATTTTTTTTTGGGTAGAGAATTAACTAATAATTTAGTAAATCATTGTTATTAGTTAATGGCGTGTTTAAATCTGATCGGGGAAGGTCATTGGCGTGGACTGTGGAGACAAAAGGCACGCCAGTGTTTTGTTCTATCAGTCGGGCCCCACATCATCTCTCCTAAATAATGCGCGTGATAGCGCTTACGCCTTCCAACTATTTCTAATACATCCTCTCTCACAAATGCCCCTCTTTCAACTCCTGTTTTGTCCATTCTTATTGCTTCTTCCAAAACAAAATTCAACCAAATCTCTCTCTTCCTTCCCTTCTCTCATCTGATTCATTTTTTTTTTCTCAAACCTTTTTTTGTCGGTCTTTGGGTTTCCATGTAAATTGAAGTTCTTTGGGTTTCCATGTAAATTGAAGTCCTTCTTAGATTTGTTTCGTTTGAATATATATATATATATATATAGATGCACATAATATGGCAGCTCCAAATATGGCGACGATCACAGCATCGTTAGAGAGGTCTCTGCAGAACTGCTCTCTAAACCACCACCGCAGCAGCAACTCCGCCGCCGCCGGAAAAGGCGTTAGAGGAAGGCCCACCACGTCAATATCATCCTGCTCGTCGAGTCGCACGGCCCCATGTCATGATGATGATGACGATGAAGATGAAGCGCCGCAAAATCATGACCATCCAAACGCCGCCGACACTTCCACCACCACCACCTTAGAACTCAACTCCCATATCTCCCTCCCTTACCATTGGGAGCAATGTCTCGATTTAAAGGTATCTCCTTTCCTTCCTTTTTTTATTTTTTTTATTTTTTTTAATTTTTGTTAAAAATGACGAAACCCCTTTTTCATTCTAGTCCCTTTCCTCTTAAGGGTTTTCTTTCTTTTCACCCCTTTTTTTTTTTTTTTTGCTTTCAAGTGATAGATCCTTCCCTTTTCTTTATGAAGATATAAAGGGAGTGGTATTAATTCTTTAGGTTTTTTTTTTTTTTTTCCAAGAACAAAATCTCATACAAAACCAACTACCTTGAGTTTGATGAACCACTTTTTATTTCTTATTTTAGACGAAAAGGAAAAAGACTCGAGAAAGAAAAGGAAAAGAAAGAAGCTTCCCCCGTTATGAGTATTATCCGTTTAGTAATTGTACAATATTTGTTGAAGAATGAAGAAAGAAACTTTCCCTAGTTAGTTCATCCGTTAACAACCAAAGACTATATCTTGAGCAATAATAAGCATAAATGAAGCAATCTAGGAATTAAATGAAAATCCGGTAGATTTTATTCTATTTCATTTTCATACATAATATAACTAATAAAAGTACTTCTCACATGATACATTCTTTTGTTGCAGTATTGCTACATGACTTGTCTAGCTAGTACTGCTTGTCCTTCTTCCTCGCTTCCCACTTTCTATGAACACTGAACGACGTCAAAAGGATCAGTATTTGTACTACTATTAATATGTCGTTTAATGTATGCAGACAGGGGAGATTTACTACATAAACTGGAGGAACGGCATGAAGGCCAAAGAAGATCCAAGAACGACAACAGACTATAACAGTGGAGATTATTACTTGGAAGAAGAGGAAGCGGAAGAGGAAGAAGAAGAGGAAAAGAGCTCTTACGACAGCGAAGAATCGTCGTCGGAGTCGTCGAATAGAATTAGAAGAGAAGGGCAGAAGGAGCAGGTGTTGGTGGTGGGAGGGTGCAAGAGCTGTTTCATGTATTTCATGGTCCCAAAACAGGTCCAAGAATGCCCCAAGTGTTGTGGTCAACTTCTCCATTTTGATCGATCCAGAAATGGCTCTATGAATTAATTGATCTTTCATGATCACAAAATATTATTCTTATTTTTCCCATTCTTTTTCTTTTTCTTTCTTTTTTTCCCACTTCCTGGAAACCCTCTTTGTGGTTTTTTTTTTTTTTTTTTTTTGTTTGGAAATTTCAGTGTGGATTTGCTAATGGAGATAAAGTTTTTACTGCTATTTTCCCACCATTTTATTTATTTTCTATTTAAATTATGAGGGTCATCTGAGACACACCCGTGGGAAGTAGCTGGGGATGAGTCCTGCAGGTTCCAGAGGTGAGGTCAATGGGGGAAAACTTCAAAGAATAATATTAGTAATGATTACGACGTGTTTTTAATGTTCTCCTTGCTTCCTTTTTTATTTTTATTTTTGGTGTTTAAGTTATTAATTTCTTTATTATTGTTGTATTAATGTGATGAGTATACTAGTGGGTAATTGGGCGTGTGGTTGGCGCCAATTAATGCCTTAAAACACGGTCTTACCACATATAATTATTTGATTGCACGTTGAAACTTAGACAAATGTTAGTTAGTAAGGACCCCATTTAATAATAGTCTTTTCTTTATAATTTTGCCATCATTTCATATATACCATTTCTTCTTAAAAAAATAATTACGCCCTCTATCATTGGCTTATACTATATTTTATGCTCACGATCACCTTTTGTATTATAGTACATCCAAAATTTTCATATTTTTGTATTTAAAAGTCAAATTGTAAGGCTCAAATATAGGAACTTATGCCATTAATTTATTGAGGAGAATTTAGTTCAATCCTAGCAGACAGCAGGGATTGAAAACTTCAAACTTCAGAGAAATATGAATAAGTTGGAATTTATCTTCATAGATAAAGGACAGTTCAATCAAATTGCAATGTACTAAACCAAACTACTTTTTTGGCTTTATTTTTTTTTATTTAAGATATTTGGGGAATCGAATTTTCAACCTTATGGTACAGTCGACATGAAATTGTGATATCAAACTGTACTAATAAATAACTTTTTTTTTGGCGTTTTAGACTTGGGTGGTTTTGTTTTATATAATTTTGACATGAAAATATTTTTGTTTTAAAAAATAAAATATTTTTAAAATTTATGCTTTGAAAAACGTAGAAAAATATTTTAAAAAATTTTAAAAACAAAAACGAACAAGGTTTTTATCAGACCCCAGCGTATCCAAAAATGAGAGAGAAGGAAAAAGGAAATATTATAAGTGAATTGGGTGAGCCGAGATTATAAAAATTTGAAAGTCAAAAGTCAAAAACCGAAACTTAATTAGCGGCTGCTTGTTCGTTCATAATACCACGTACGAGTACTTGATTATCAGACTTTTGAAAAATTCATCTGCTCCATATATACATATGTACCTGCAAAAACTCATGTTAAAAAAAAACATTGTTATATGTTGTAGCCAATTGCATTTGGACACCTAATATATTAGTTCCAGTACACGATGATCCCCTAATAAATAAGGTCTATTTCACACGCTTTTCTGCTTAGCATTGTTTTGTTTGATTCGTCAACTCTCTCCGTAAGTCGTCATGTCTCTGAAAGACGATTCCTTTATTTTTATTTTGTGAAGGGACTTTATTCTTGTTTTGACAGCTGTATTCAATTTCGTGATTCTAGATATTATATTTCCTTCAAAAAGAATTGTCAGCCCACAACAGAAATTAAGAGATTTCTACAGTACCATCGTAGGATCTGAAGAAAAATACCGGTAATTAGATTCTGTTTTCAACCTTCATATCTGTATCACAAACTATGAGAATAATAGGTTTGAGAAAATATGGCATAGCCTTTTATTAAATAAGCTAGGTATCTGTTGAGTTTAGAAGAGTAATTTTAATTTAACTCAATTATAACAACCCTAATCTAATTCAAATATTAAAAAATAAGACGCTAGATAATAAAAAGTAACTAGATAGCATAAAGAAAATATCAATTAAACCTTAATATTTACAAATTTAAATTTATCTGATTAATATGTCTTCATTACAAGCTGTATATTTTAAGAAATCATTTTAACTTTGACGAGATTTTGAACGGAACTAATTACGGCTGGAAACGCACACTACCACTACGCTTAGAATAATATTTGGGCAGATTAATCTATGTTTAATTATCAGAAACTAATTATAATAAGATGCATATATGATTAACACGTGGGACATAAAGTACTCACATAATTCATTTCAGTTTTGTCCTAGCGCCTGGAAGCGTTTCTTTATGACCGAGGTTCTCTTTGAAAAAGTTGGGTCATTCTCTGAGGTACCAGAGCTGTGGATGGAAAAAATTGCCGCAATAAGTACATGTGCACCTACAGTTGAAAATGGAACTCACAAGGAAGTTAACTTGACACTATGATTAATGTGTCTTCTATATACATGAAGCTTGAAACACTATAAAATTATTTGTATTGGTTACATTAAAAAAAAAAAAAAAAAAAGAAGAAAGAAAAAAGTGAGGTGCAATACTGCATGGAAAGCTGTAAGGGTGTGACATATTGTGCTGTTGTTAGGTCTGAGTGGGTCCAAGTATTGATAGGGCTTTGATTTTCTATCAGATAAAAATGGGGTTTTGATGAGGGTGGTATGTATATGTATATATGTATGCATATAGATTCAAAATTATATAACATATGCATAGGTGGAGAGGACTGTGTAGAAAACAAAGGTCTTTTTTTTTTTTTGGTTGTGAGTTGATGATGAAAGGTTTCACTTGGTTGGTTGGCAGAGGAGAAGGGAATCTAAGCAGTGCAGTGAGTATGACTAAAGCTAATTATCAAACAGTTGCAGTAGTACCACAGTACTACTGTTCAGAAAGAGATAGATGGAGAAGGTGATAGAGCCGATATATCATATTCACATTTATGAAATATTTCATATTGTTAAGAGTCATAGAGAGCGAGAGAGCTTTCTTTCTCGTTCTTTGCGTTTTTTTTTCTCTCTCTTGCTTTCTATTCTCCAATTATCAGTTGGTCAATGACAAGAGAGAACAGATATATATATATATATATATATATATGTATATCGATGGAGTAACTGGGGAAAATAACCAGAAACGCACCCTTATTGATTTTCCTTTTTTTAATATTCTTTTATGGTCCGAATGGTCCTCCCCCTTCCCCTAGAGAATCTCTGTTTGTTTGTTTCTTCCTCTAGCACTCAGTTTGTGTCTTTCTTTCAATTTGCATCTTTTTGACAGCTTTCCCCTCTTCTTTTTCTCGGAAATTACCATATTATGTGTATTTTGTATAGATTCATTATTGACTTTTTCTATAGGCTAGGTTTGTTTTTGTCACTACTAACTATATAATAGTAATCTTTTCCTTCACAAGTATATTGTCCAAAGCAACATACATATTTATCACAATAATTTTGTTTTTACTTTTTTAGTAATACGGCTAAATATGATTGACATAAAAAATAAATAAATTGTACATACTACAGTTGCTAATCTAACAATGTTTCAAGGTAACCATTTATTATTTATGTAACAGAAAATCATATGGATATGGCAGTTACATCACGACGTGCCACAGAAGGTTAGAGCTCTTGTAAAATATTAATGAAAACTAGTTGATTTAAGAAAAATTAGAAGTTGTTCATACAAATGCATGAACAGAAGATACAATGATTTGTTTAATTACTCGACAATTTTAGTCCTACAGCATGCCCATCCAACAAATGTAGCAATGATTTCTGCTATTATATGTGATGGTTTGAGTTACTAAACTCACCACTTCTGAAGATTAGTTATTTACTCATTTATCACTTGCATGTGCAAACTACAATAAAATCTTCTTTTATACACACACACAGAGTGGTATTTCTGAATACCTATTCTTTAAAAATGGCAAGGGCTGGCTTTCGAGGTTTTGAAGGTCAAGTCCAAAACGTACTTTTTTGGAATGGGCCTCTAATCTCAATCACGACCCAAAATTATTGGATTTCTTCTTCGAGAGGTCCAAACAGGGCCTTGGTTTAGTTGATAACATGGTGCTCCCTTCCAATTCTCCATTGACTATCGTTCTTAGAAAGAATAAGGAATATGCCTCAACGAAAATTAACAAGTTCCATGAAGTTGAACTCGTTCCCATTGTCATGTAGACGTTGTTTGCAATTTTCTTTTGGGTCGTTGTCGAGACAATTGTCCTTTTTATAGTTTTTGTCGTTTTTTGGATTTCCGTCGTTCTCTTGCGAAATCATGCGGTCGGTATATGCATTGGCATTTTTTGCTTATTGACTTTACTCTTCATTTCTTTTCGGTGGAATATTAGTTGTTGTTTACAAATTTTTCCCTTTTGGAGGTGTCTGCAAGTTTTCTTATGTTGCTGCTTCAAAGGAAACTGAATTGTATTTCTGATTGTTGATCTGATTGATGTTACAAAAACAATCTTAGAGCCCTTTTATAGAACTTATATCACGAAACATTGGGAGAAAAACAGTGTCATTGCAATCTGTCTATGTGCACCACTACAATCTGTCCATGTGCACAATAGATGAGTGCTTCACAGATGAGCTCTGCACAACCTGTCCATGTGCATCACAAATGAGCTAATTATTCCATTAACAACACCCCCCCTCCCCCCCAAACTCAAGATGGTAACGTAGAAGCCAACTTGAGTTTGGAAACTTAAGCAAGAAACTGACCCGTTGGATGTGACTTGGTGAATGTGTTCGCTTTTTAGAACGTAGTGGCAATGAGAACAAGCCAGAGAGTTTGATTTTGCAAATGTTGACAAATAACATGACAATCGATCTCGATATGTTTAGTGTGTTTATGAAAAATATCATTATGAGCTATCTGAATAGCACTTTGATTGTCACAATGAATGAGAGTCCTAGAACAATGGGAAATACCCATGTCTTGAAGAAGCCATCGTAACCATAACAATTTAGAAGCTGCATTTGCAAGAGCTCGATAGACAACATCGGTGCTTGAACAGGAGACAATAGTTTGCTTTTTGTTGCACCAAGAAATGAGTGACGTAACAAGAAAGAAGCAATACCCAGTTGTAGAGCACCGATCAGTAAGATCCCTTGCCTAATCTGCGTCACAATAACATTCTAAATCCAAAGAGAAGCTAGAGGAAAAATGCAATCCATGAACATAGTACCCTTCACATATCTCAAGATACGAAGAACAACAGCAAAATGAGTCGATCGAGGGGCAGAAAGAAACTAACCGACCAAATAACAGCATATGCAATACCTGCATGAGTAACTATTAGGTAAACAAGACTACCAACGAAGGTTCGATATAGAGTTGGATTTATGAGAAGAGCACCATCAAAAGGAGTAAGCCGTACATTTTGCTCAAGTGGTGATGAAGCTATCTTGCTATTTGTCGATCCTGCTCTGGCGACAAGATCAGCAGCATACTTTGTCTATGATAAGTGTAATCTTGTAGAGTCAGAAGTAACTTCAAGTCCTAAGAAATAGCTCAAAGGACCGAGATCTTTCATCTCAAAATGAGAATGAAGAAAATTCTTGAGATATTGAATACCATCTACGTCATTTCCTATAATTATTATGCCATCCACATAGAGTAAAAGGACTGTAATACCCTAATCAGTTTTTCAAGTAAAAAGAGCTGAATCGTAGGCACTAGATGTGAAGCCTAGTTGAGCAATAGTTGCGTAAATTTGGAGAACCATGCTCGATGAGCTTACTTAAGACCATAAAGTGCTCGACAAAGATGGCTAATCTTGTCAGATGGTATAGAAGAACTAGGGGGCGGCTTCATATAAACTTATTTTTAACATCCATTTGGCATGTTGGCTGTAACTTAGAAGTAGCAACAACTAAGAAGGAGCGAACTGATGTAAGACAAGTAACTGGAGCAAATGTTTCTTCATAGTCAATTCCATATTCTTGAGTAAATTCTTGAACAACAAGATGTGTCTTGTGTCGTTCCACAGATCCATCAAACCAGTCTTGATCTTGTAGACCTATTTACAATTAATGACTAATTTGCTAGGTTATTGATCATATGAGTTTTCTCAAGAGCTTGCAATTCTTCTACCATTACTTGTTGCCACATAGGATTAGAAATGGCCTCATGCAAATTGTGAGGCTCATGTAGGGTGGTAAGTGCATAATACTAGTAGAAATCACGAAGTTGAGTGTTTGGTTCCCTTACCAAGAAAAGCGATGAATAGAAGGAGGTATGTATGGAGGGGTCATAGTTGTATCAATAGAAGCCTCATTCATATCAGAAATGGAAGAAGATGGATCACTGTTTGAGCTAGAAGGTTTTGCAGAAAAATGGTCAAATAGTGAAAGATCAAAAGATATATCTGTAAAAATCTATTGGGAGGAAGGCTGTGAAGGCAATGAGTATACGCTTATGTACTGTTTATGTTTCCAAAAACTACATGGCGTGAGACACAAAAACGTTTAAAGACTGGATCATAGCACCTATAACCTTTGTGTTTCATACCATAACTGGGCACGAGGCTCAAGTTTAGTTATTTCATGATCAGGTAATAGTAGGAAACAAGCGCACCTAAAAACTTTAAGAAATTGTAGTCAAGAATCTTATTATACAAGCCCTTATAAAGAGATCGTGTAGCTAGTACTAGCGTGGGAACTTGGTTGATGGTGTAGACTACTATAAGAGCAGCTTTTCCCTAATATTGTTTAGGAAGAGAGGAAGAAATAAGAAGGGCATGAATAATGTCAAATATATGTCGATGTTTTCTTTCAGCTCGACCTCTTTGTTGTGAGGTATCCAAACAAGATCGATGAGAAAAAGTGCCATCATCTTTTAACATGTTTCTAAACTCAAATGATGTATATTCATCAGCATTGTCAGATCTAAAAATTTTTATTTTGTTAGATAACTAAGTTTGTATCATATTATTGAATTCTTAAAAAATTGGCAAGAGTTTAGATCATTGTTTAAACAAATATATCTAAGTATATCGTGAAAAATCATCGATCAAAATAATAAAGTATCGTAAGCCTCCCACAGTAGGTGTTGGAGCTGGACCCTAAATATCAAAGTGAACTAAATCAAATGGCACAAAAGAAGAAGATTCACTCTTATTGAATGTTAAGGCATGTTGTTTTCCAAGTTGACAAGACAAACAGTTAGAAATGGTATTCGAAACTTTTCCTAAAACACCAATAGAAGCTAAAGATCTTATTCGAGAAAAGATGCATGACCTAACCTAGAGTGTCGTAGATCTAAAGAAGGTGAAAGGGATAATGCTTGCGGTGCTTGTGGTGTAGCAACGATGATCAAACTTCATGGGACTTTTACATTTTCTAGTTCAAATAGTGTTCTAATCTTTTTTCTTGTCCCAACTTTTTGACCTATGTGAGGATCCTACACAATACAATCATATCGTTTGGAAAAATGTAAATCGAGACTGAGATCACAAGGTTGGCCAATAGAAATCAAATTAAAAGTTAAATTGGGAACAAGGTAAGTGTTAGGTACAGAAAGAGAGTTGGTTTCCACATTACAAACGTGGGTGGCTTTCAAGGTGGAACCATTGGCAGTGGTAATGAAAGAGTCATTTGATAAAGGTAATGGATTTTAAATGAGGAAGGGTTGGTAGTCATGTGATTTCCACAAGCAGTATCAAACAACCAAGTGTCACCTGATGTAGCAGACATGGCAGTAGTGTGAGATTGGGACATTACTTATTGATCGAGGCCTGAAGGTCATTTATGGAGAATATAAATATTTCTGACGAGACTCAAATACAGGAGAACCTGTGTTGTTTGTTGCAGCAGCCATGGTTGTTTGAGAGTCAGAAAGTTATGCTCTTTACTAGGGTATGCAGCCTTGTATTACTTAACAAGGTAATTGGTCTTTCCACATCATGAACAAGTTACAGTTGAGGAAAATGTTAGAGTTGCAATCCTTGTAGCCTGAGAAGTAGAAAGGCGAGTTCTATTAGAATGGAACCTTGCTTTGCAATTGGCTATAAGATGATTATTCTGACCACATCAACCACAAAATTGAGTAGAACCAATATGTTGTTTTAGAGTTATAACAACAACAATGTCATGATGATGAGATCAAGTCGTTGTTAATCGAGTTTCTTCAGAAATTAACTTTGTAACTACACTATCCATGGTCAAAAGAGGATGTCGGTGCAAAAGCGAAGACACTAGTTTTCAAAATCATCTCGAAGAGCCATGAGAAATTGAATGAGTGGGATTTGATTCCAATAAACACGAGAAATATCCTATTCATTTTTGAACTGAGGCTTGAAATTCTTAAGCATATCCTACAACTATTGCATTTTGGAATGGAATTCATCAATAGACTGACTTGATTCTTGACGAAGTCGAGACAAAGTAATCATAAGATGAAATTAATGAGAAAGAATAGTGGAATTATATCTCATGGCAATAAAATCCTAGGCTTCTTTTGCTAGTTCAAAGCACCCAAAGTGTAGATTGATAGGAGGAATAGTAGTGTTGGTGAACCATGTAAGGATCCGATGATTTTTACTTTCCCATTCCTTGAGTCAATCAGTAAACTTGTCATCAGTTTTTTCTATTTGTTTGATTGGTGTTGTTTGCTCATCAGTAATGACAAGCCATAACTTGATCCCTTTTAAATAACTATGCATAGCTGTGGTCCATCGATTGTAGTTATGCCCATCAAGAATAATTCAAGTTAGTTGTGCATTTCTTTTTGAATAGAGGCCACTTTTTTGTTTTTGTTTTTTTTTTTTTTGTTTTTGTTTTTTTTGAATTAATGAAATGACAACAAGAAACAAGAAAAAAAAATGACAATGAGTTTTTTTTTTTTAACAAACGCGCACTTGTGGAAGTGTTTATATACTTCCAAATTACTTCCTTTCAAGTTGTATAATTACATGGGTGTAAACTAAGCTTATCACTAGATTTCTTTTCATTGAGGACGAGGGATGTCATGACGGACAAGGAAGAGCAACGACAAGCAAAGGAGCTTCGGATGGTGTAGAGGAGATCGTCTATAGGCCGCGGCGACAGAGGAGGAAGAACGACGGCAGGCGAAGGAGCTTTGGATGGAGGAGAGGAATTCGTCGACAGAGGATTCTCTGAAGACAAAGAAGTCGCTAGGGAAGAAGTAAGGACCAGAGTTTTCATTGGAGGAGTGACCGATCTAGTCGAAAAAGCACAGGGAAGTGATCTTTTTCAAATTGTGCAGATTTGTTTTTTTAAGGTATGTGATTTGATTGTTTTTCCAGTTGGTCTTATGTACTGAAAAAGAAATGGTTTTGGAGTTTTGGTTTCTAGTGTTGGAGATTGACAGAAATGCTAAGAAGAAATGGTTTTCCCAAGTTGATTCACCTTTGGGATAAACTAAAGAAGAGCTCTAATACCAGGGAAAGGAAATTGAATTGTATTTCTAATTATTGATCTGATTGATGTTACAAGAACACTCTTAGAGCCCTTATATAGAAATTACATTATGAAACATTAGGAGAAAAACAAAGTGTCAGTACAATGTGTCCACGTGCACTAGTAGAATCTGTCCATGTACATGATAGATGAGTGCATCACAGATGAGCTCTACGCAACCTATCCATGTACATCACAAATGAGCTAATTATTACATTAACAACTGCCATATTTATAATTTGGGCCCTTTAAGTATTGTTGATGCTTTCTTATACATCTCTCTTGTTGACGTTTTCTTATATATCTCTCTTTCTGAGTTCATGTCAATGTGGCAAATATTTCTTGCTATATTCTTTGGCTTACGTTGTTTGTTTTAGTATAATGAAGAACACAAGCAAATGCTATCAAGGTTTGATCATTAAACCTATGTCATCGGGGTCACGCCTAACTATTAAATAATCTACTAAATCAAATCACCAATCAGACTTATACAAAAAGGTCTCCTCCCAAAAACTTCACCTTCTTTAAAACCTCTTTGTGAACATTAAGCTCCCTAGATTCTAGATGTGTAAAATGCCTATGTGAAGTGAAGCTTTTATAGAGTTATTTCCACTTCCACTATCTTGATCAGATCTGGAATAGGTTATTTAAAATTCAAGTGCCGTATCTAAGTGTTGTAACACTTATCTAATAAGGCATGATCCAATTTCTGAATTTATCCAAGATTCCTCTATTATAATTTTCTAATTTTATGCTCCACTTCTGATTTTAAGCTCCACAAATATCTCCAATTATTCTCCAATAATGCAAATTGCAATCTCACCTTTGTAAAGAAGTAAAAACCAATCCTGTTAGTTCTTCACTTTGAATTTCACTTTGAACTAAGATTCTCCACAGCCACCGCTTATTATTATCTTTAATTTGAAATATATTTCAAGTTTGAATATATCACATGCTTATATCTTCAGAATATATCTTTACTTGAATATATCTTTAATTTAAATATTCCACCAGATTGACTTTACTTGGAACTCTATCCTCAAGAACGTGATATCCAAGTTAACTTGATCTGCAAGGAAGCTCGTGTATAACAATTTACGAGCGAAAAATATTAAGGAAAAAAACACGTCAGCCCTAACAAGTTTTTTGTTTTTGTTTTTTTTTTTTAAGAATTGGGAAAAGCAACTTGGTGCAACACAGCGCGATCTTATAGCCAGTTTTGGTGCTTTTTTATATGTTGTCGTTTTATCTTAGAATCCGTTTTTAGTTGTTGTCGTTTTCTTCTAGTTTTTGTCAATGTTTTCTTTTCTCTTTTTTGTGTTTTTTACATTCCAACCAACTTTTCTACCGTGTTTTCTTTCACATGTTATATAGTTAGTGACTTCAATTAACCTTTTTTCAATATTTTTTCCCACATGCTACAATATTTTTTGTTCTAACTTACAATTTTAACTACGTCCTCATAGTTTTTGTTCTAACTTTCTAACTTACCATTTTAACCACGTCTTCGTACGCCCTCAATGTCTTTTTATAGTTGTTGCGTTGTTTTGTCAATAATGTCGTTCGTTCTGCATTGTTAATGCCTCCTAGCCCTGCTTCTAATTGATAAATAAGAAGAAAAATAATCGACAAGAAAAAGTAAATTATTTCACTAAAAACAAATGTTACATAGGTTTGAACAAACATCAAACGAGAGAGTACAAAGAAAAAAAGGGGAAAAAAATCAAATAATTTTTTACAACAATACGCACAGCAACAAACTGTGGCTTTTATACATTGATATAAATATGCAAAAACTCAAAACCCTGCTGTAAAGATATCATGAAGAGACGGGTAGTTCCAAAACACTAACTGATTGCATGGCAGCACTGTTATTCCCATGGGCTGCTTCGAAATCTGATACGACGTTGGAAAGGCGATGAGATGCTTTCTCAAAATTAACAAATCCCATGAACCAGAACTCGTGCCCATCTGAGGTAACAATCTGGATGTACTTCTCTGGGGGATTTGCTGTTCTTGTCACTGGATTTACCGTCGCTATATTCCCTAAAGGTATCATCACCTGTTCATCCCACTGTTCTGTCATGTCAAAATTCAAATACACCACCCGATAACAAGATCACATATATTTCAACTTTTGAGTCCCAAGCAGATTACATATTAACTTCATTTTAAAGAGTGGTGGTTAATTACTGGAGTTTAAATCAGTGAAAGAGCCAGGGAAATTCTTTAATTAGACCACAATATTCTTAAGAGCGTGAGATTACCCAACGCAAAGTACGGAAGAGGAGGAAAGAGAGAGAAAGAATGCCAACGTTTCTTAGTATTGCAACTGCAAATATGCAATCCTAAAGCAAGTTCAATTCGTAATATTTTAAATAAGCCTACTCCTAATATAAATATAATGTAAACCTTAATTAATCTAAGAAAGTTCGCCGCCCCCCCTCCCCCACAAAAAAAAGAAAAAGAGAGAAAAACTCTAACAAATTGAACTTTTTATTGAATAGAGACGATTTTTAAGCCACTTGAGAAACCGCAAGTTAGATAAAAAAATTACTGTAATATGTGAGGGAAAATAAAATTGATTGGAACCACAAAATCAGTACTCCCAAATAGAGTTGTTTGTTTCTCTGTTATTATAGTTTAAGTTGAAGAAGTTGCGATCTAATAACACGTTCATATACAAGGAAAGTCAAAAATTGTTTTTGTTTAGGACGTCGGGTAAATTAAGATGAATTTTTTATAATAATGTAATATGTATATACCTTGTAGTAGCTCCAAGCTCCTTGTCCAGAAGGAGTGAAGTAGAGAGGTCGATCACTGCAGAAAGCAAGAGAAGCTGTGGACAAGTAGAGAGTTCCAGCGTGGAAAGGTAACAAGCAAAAGTCTTCTTCAGCTTCTCATTTGGATCGCAACTCCCGAAAATCTGCTTGAACAATGACCCCCTTCTGTTATCGCCTTCGCCGTCAGATTCACCTTCCCCCACGCCGCCTCGGTAACCGACCGTCCAGTTTTCATTCCATTTTCATACATATGCCATGTGAAACAAACGACAATGTAAAACATACAGCACAACGTTACAGCAATTGATGACGAAAATAACAACAAAAATATAAAACGACGTCAATTTCAAGAGACGACAAGGATGTAAGAGATGATCCCAAATCCCAATTAAATAACAACAGTGATTATAAGTATGAAACAACATGTAAGATATTCTGGTTTTTTTATCCGTTGAAATAATAATCAGTATTTGCTGAAAATAAATATATTTTAAATGCATATCCAGCAGAGAAGAAGGGCAAGTGGCACTGGAAAAACAAAACAAACAACATCAGCCCCAAAAACGACAACAATGTAAGCAACGACACCCGGATGCAACGCAACAGCAGTACAAAGACAAGACAATAATCACAAAAACGCAAACAGAAAAGATAAAAACGACAGAGCAAGGGTATAAAAATAAAAACGCCAACGGAAAAAACGGCTATAAGAATGAAAAGACAAGCTAAACAAACCCAAGAAAAAAACGACATGGAATTGCAAAACGACTAAAAACGACAAAAGTCAGAATAATATTAAACGACATAAAAATTAGACGAGGACAAAAATTCAAAACGACACCGATAGGAGAACAACGACAATAAAAGATAGGCTAAGACAGTAACTAATTCCAAGTACGATCCTGACTGTTGAGAATTGACTACTAGGCTGCTAAAGCATGCACTAAAGATCATGCAATCGATGAAGCAAATAGTACATACGGTTGTGGCAGATGTTGCGGGCGATGTTCTCTGCCTTGGTGCTCCAAGATTGAAGACAGGCTCTAGGGGGTTAGAAGTCGGCTTCTCCACTGCGCCGCCTTCTGGTTGTCCGGGTGCACGGTGGGCTCCGCCGGGGCTCCCATCACGTGGATCCCCCATTTCTTGGCTTCCTCACGTGCATCGCTTGAAGAGGAGGGAGGGGGCACCTTCTGAGACTCTTTTCCGCTGCTCATACTTTATTGAAATATTGAACCCACTCAACGAAGGGTATTCTAGCTAGTTTTGCTTTTCAGAAAAAAGAAAAAAAGGAAGATCAGATTATTGGCTTTATAGAAAAAGATTAATTGTCGATATACGCCGTTGTGTTCTCTTTGTAACGAAGGATGTCTGCAGAAACAGAAAGACGCACCGAGTGGATTAGGTGTGTTAATATAGTACTTTTGGCAATAAATATGGATTAAATTGATATATGTGTGTGTGTATATATATACATGGACAGGTGGTTGTGAATTGTTAACCGAAGGAAAAGATCAAGAAGCTTCCGGATTTCCTTCAACAAAAAAGAAAAAAAGAAGCTTCCGGATACAAAGAATTTGATGGGATGCGTTTGGTCCTACTCTTGTTTATACGCAACCAATTCTGTACTTTATCTTTCACATGTCTCTAAGGACATAACAAATTATTGTATTTGTTATTTTTAGGGACATAGCAATTATTGTTTTTGATATACACTCGGTTGCTTGTGTCGTAAGGGTTTAGCCACTGTGCGTCCTAGCAGTTCTCGGACATACCAGGGGCTCTGTATTCTGTATTTTTATAGGCAAATTTTTAGTAGCATCTAACAAAATACCTAATAGTAGGAATCTGTCAATTTGAGAAAAAAACTCTTCACTAGATCTAACGGCATCAAACGTGATAGGACATCGTCGTTTGGTCAGCCGCAACATCCTGTCGTTTGTGTACGTTATCTAATGCCTGTCGCTTCTTTAGTTTTATGCTTTGTGCTTGTCGTTTTATGCTGGAGATTGTCGTCTGTATGTAATTGGGCTTTTAAACTCTGATCGTGGCTGGTAAGTGGTACGCCTCAGACTTGGTCATTTGGAATTTTAGGAACTGTGTTATTTTCTCTTAAGCTCACAGAGCTTCGTTAAATGGAAGATTTCTGAGAATTACTTCACAGTGTACTACATACTTTACTTCTTTTTTGGGAGTTTTAGTCTATATATTTACACTTTATTTCTTATTTCTTGATACTTCATTCAAACACATGATATAGTAGGTTGGCATAACGTACTACCGTTAATACTATGTCATATCATATATAATGTGGAGTAATTTTTTAGTATCAAGCTTACAATAATCTTTCTACTTGAAAAAATAAATGTCAATTCTCAAATCTCAGCTCAGATCTAAAGCAAGTTTATGAACATGCTGGTCCAGATGGATATATATATATATATAAATATATATATATATATATGTATATATATATTGTGACGCTTATAAATAAGCAATAATGCAGCAGTCAAAAGGAAAAAAAGGAAAAAAAAAAACTGGTTGAAAAGTGGAGATCAAGAAAAGTATAGTTGAATTTCTGAGCGAGTGAACAAATTAGGATGGGTCCTTTTATTTTATTTTAGGATTAATTTTAAAAATTTTCCCCAAATTATAGCCCTTGTAACACTTTGTCCTGTAAATTTTAGAATATAACATCCATTCTCTCTAAAGTATGAACCGTTAATAAAAATAGTCCTTCTGTTAGAACTTTAACGGAAAATTAACAAATAATTTTAAAATTAAAGATATTTTGGTAATCTACTTATTAAATAACCATAAAAATTAAAATTATTATAAAAAATAGTCTTATTGATGGTTAAAATAAAAAAAAATCAATTGAAACCATAAAGCCATTTAAATTCCTTATTTTTTTAAATACCAAAATTTTCTGTATAATTTTATCAATTTTTTTTCACGCCGATAAAATACTTTGAAATTTTAAAAGTACTTTAAAAAAAGTTAATAAATTTTAAAGTAATTTAGTAGTATGGTTTCAATTGATTTTTTTAATCATCAATAAAGACTATATTTATTATAGTTTAAATTTTTGTGATTATTTTTTTATAAATAGATTATCAAAATACCCCTAATTTTAAACTTAATTGTCAATTTTCCATTAAATTCTAAGAATAACTATTTTTGTTAACGACTCATACTTCACGGGAAACGGATGTTAAGTTTTTAAATTCGAGAGGTAAAGTGTTATAAGGACTATAGTTTGGGGGAAACTTTTGTAATTAATCTTTTATTTTATCATTTTTCTTTTTGAAATTTAAAAAAAAAAAGTTGGACGTAACAAGTAAGGAGGCTTACCTTCTTCTTTTTTTCATAAGTAGGGTTACCTTTAGGCAAAATAATGGTACTATGGTGGTTGAGACTCTTGAAAATTGGTAGACACTTGGGCGTCCCTTGACTGTCCTACCACTTTATCAAGACAAGTTGCAAACCTTAAGCTATTCCAATGTTTAATTTGTTTGCTTTACTATCATCAGTAACAAGCACTAATATTCACAAAATTCTTCTTCAAAAAATAAAAATCAAAATCAAAGCAACCACAATGAGCTACCAACCCGTCCCTCCTCCTCAAGAAGATTCGAGGCAAGCAGGCGAGTCGTATTAGCTTTATCTACTACAATGGTTGCATTCGTTTTTTTAACAACGATCTCATCATATATATAAGGAATTCTAATCCAGTGTTTTCCCATTGTTGTGCTCCAGCTTGGGAGGCGCCACAACCATTTGATTATTCGCGTCCCCCTCCACCACCCGGCTATCAAGATTACCTTAATGAAGGCAATCTTCCACCACCATCGGCACCACCTTCTCAGTCACCCCCGCCACCTCCGCCTCCAGACGATTATGACGATGATTCTCAATCCATGTGCTGCTCATTCCTTAAGGCCTGGTATGTGGTCCCTTGTCTTTCTTCTATTGAATTTCGTTGCACCATTACTTAACTTTCTTTGGTACCAAATGTTACATAGAGAAATGCCTCATTAACTTTATAAGTTTATATGGTCTGGAAAAAAAAAAAAAACCGTGACTAATTGACTCATAAATGAATTCCCAAATTTAAATTATGTCTAAATAACTTTGAAACGATCTAAAATATGAGAAATTGAATAAACACTGAATTATGTCATACATTGATGAAGTTGGATATATCTGGACTATATTTTATCGAAATTATGTGATAGGATATGAAAGCTTTTTATGCGAATACATTTTTTAATCAAAATGAATATGTATATTACATGTACCCCTACTTATGTTTTATTCTTGTTTGGCATGAAAAAACATTTATCATCGTTTTGTATAGAGATTAGACGACACTTATTTAAAAATAGGTAAGCCTTAGATTGGGACCAATTACTCCATCTGTCCTTCGGATAGATAATAAAGGTAAATTGGCTGCTTTTTGTCTACGATTTCCCATTAATGTTGAATAAGATTTAAAGCAAAAATTATTTTGGAGAGGAGCATAAGTCACAATCTTGATTCACATCACTTCTGCTAATTGGTGTCAATTAATTCTTTATTTAGATTTTCTTCTATAAATTAAGTAATTTTGTTTGTCCTCCCTTATTTGGATATTTTTTCGAGTTATGTTGTTGCTCATATTCTTGCAGTTTGCCTACGGTATGCTGCTGTTGTTTGCTGGATCACTGTTGCTCGTAGTCCACTGGAGATATATATATATATATGCATCCAGTGGACCCTGGTCATACATATACATATGTATACACCTATATTTATACTGTGTTTCTACATTATCAAGAAGAATTTGGTCCCTACAACGCTTGACAGTTTAGGCCAATATCCTAATATTCTGGAAACTCCAACCGACTGTCATTTTTTGTAATGTAGTGCAGTCAGTGTGGGCCTTCACTTTTTACTTAATTTTTTTTTTTTTTTTTGTTAATCTCTGTTTTGATAAGTGTGCGAATCTTGCAGTTTTAGAGTGAAATTTGTGGATTTCTCCACTTAGAATAAAAATTTTATCCTAATAATACTTTTGGATTTTTCTATTTTTATTTTTCCTAATAGCGTGAATTGAGCCAAAATTTTGAGTTAAATTAATAGTACAACTATCTTTGTTTTGATTTTTTTCTCTTTCCAAACGACACGAGCTTGTCATTGAATTCAATTCACTTTTTGAAGTTTAAAGTCTACATATGAATTTATATAATAGTGTTGTTATTTTTGTGTTTCATTTGAAATTTCGAATTTAAAATACGAGAATACTTAAAAGTTAAAACTTAGCATATAATCAAAATAATTTTAAAGAATTATGAAATATAAGCATACCTAAAAGTTAAAAAGTTTGAATAAAAATAGACACCCTAAAAAAATTATTGAAATAGAAAGTGTGACAAAAAATGGGGGTTAGAGTTTAATGGAGGCCCTTAGCTCTAGGTGAAAAACTGCTTCTACTAGGCCAAAGGTGGCTAAGAAGATAAGTTATGTTTGAAATCGCAGTTTTTTAGAATTATACCGTTTTGTATATTAAGGTGGAGACCTACTGAATACCATGGAGATATGTCTAGATCTGAGTAATATCCAGTGACGAGCCACTCTACACGAGCTTTGGCAGTGATGGCCGGACCTCAAGCGATTATCTATGTTAGCTCTAACAGCCAGAGGGAGGGAGCGAGAGCAAGAGAGAGATGAGAGAAGGAAAGATAAAGAGGAAGAGAGACAAAGGGTAATGACTAATGAGATTTCTAGGTTGTTCGTCAAACCGGTTTCAACTGAAAAAATAAGTTCAAATACTGCAAAATACGATGTGTGTCTATGACAAGCTTGGAGTTAAGTTTTCATCTCTTTGGGAAAAAAAAAAAAAAAAGACAAATCGATCATTTTAATGGCTGAGTACAGTAAATAATCAATAGGATACGAATCAGAACCAAAAATAATCCAAGCATGTCGACTTTAAAGAATTAACTACATATACGTCTATTAGGAAAGGGATGGCAAAAACATATGTTCCCTAGTTGTCACATAACTTCATAAAATGACCCAGAATGATCTCCTTACCCTTTGTTAGCCATTTCTTAAATTCAGTTATACATAAGGTTGTTCATGAAACCCTCCAATGCGTCCAAACCGGTTGTCCTAAAACGAGTTGTGAATTTGTATATTGTCATAAAAAAAAAAGTACATACATTAGGAATGATGTTGTCTCAATCACTGTAAAATAAACACAGTAAGAATATCGTTAAATTGAAGAAATATTTGAATTAGTGTCATTGTTTGTGTAATTAACTTACAAAATTTACGCTACATGCCAAAAGAACTATAGTTGAATTGAAATTTAGCAAACTTTCCAAATTTTTTTAAAAATAACGATGATTATATAATAATAATTCTTTTCTATATATAAATTATCAAAATATTCTGAAAATTTAGCCATATTTAAATTTCTTCATTTTGGTATTTGTAGAGTTTTATTTTCTTTCCATTTTAAGGCATGCCCCTGATCAATTGGAGGCCCATGGGAGACCCAGGAATATGGTAAACCCGGCCCAACCCAACCTATGTCCGGCCACCTATGTAAAACGCAGGTGATGTATAGGGTTTGAACAAATTCATTTCTTTGAATCCAAAAAAAGGAAGGAAAAAAAAGGATGAGAAATTCAATCTGCAGATCATTGCGATCGGCGATTCCTCCTCGTCCTACGCCAAGGTTCCTGGGATTATCGGAGCTCTACCACCCGGCGACCACCACGCCACCACCCCGTCAACCGAACGCCGCCGCCATTAACGGCCACACTCCCTCCGATCTGCTGACTGATCGTCTCTCTGCACCCCGGGCCCACCGCCATCCGCTGACCACTCTCAATCAGATCTTCAATCTCCAAGGCTTCCATATGGCGGCGTTTTCACTCCACAAGCACGATCAAACCCTAGCTTGCAACGACTTCGGAACAAGAGGATTTAGTACTGCTGCTGCTGCTGCTCCTAGGGTTGAATCCAAGGAGATTAGGGCTAAAGAGACGGGAATCGGCGACACTGCGAAGAGGGTGATCTCTTTCACTTTGCTACCAAATCTCGCTTTGTTCTGGCACATAAACGAAGGGATTGAAGAGATTTTGTCGGATTATGTTCACCAAGAAATGACTCGAAATCTGATCGCCATCAATCTGAGATTGTTCCTTATAATCATTGCCAAAGATGTTTTCTTGTCTCTCGTTTGATCATCAAAGTGTTTTTGGAGAAAAAGCAAAAATAATGGAAGAGGCCGTCATTGAAATGTTAGATCAAATAAACACCTCTGTCTTGGGTTAATCAGTGACCGAATTAGTTGCGTTTTCTTTATGAGGTGATCTTTGCAAATTTTTCTAATTCTGTGTCGTTTCAGCATTTCTTGTTGTATGTAGCAACATCAACTCTCCAGTCTGGATTTGCTTGGTGTTTCTGTTATTAATAATATGCTACAATGAATTGTCGTTTGTCTAAGTTACGTTTTTACTGGCTTATTGTAATTTCTAAATTGTGTGCAAGTTTCTTAATGATAGGATATTTTTCAGCAAATTGAAAACTTCTAATAAAATCCCAAATGAAATTGTTGCTTTCAAGGGGCTTGGTTCTTCATGTCAGCAATGGGGATGAAGTAAAAACTGTTGATTGTGTTAGGACAACCAGTTTTGCATGTCTCGCAATCATAGTAAATCTGTTTGTGAGCTCTAGTCGATACCTTGGTTTCCCTTTAATTTTTGTTTGAGATGTTTTCTTGGAAGGGAAAAAAAAAAAAGGCTATAGGAAAGCAATTAGATTTTAGTTATCAAGATTGTTGGCTTTCAGTTCCTTGATTTTAGTTATAAAAAGGAAAATGGGGTCAATGAAATTCGGTCCATTTCATCTTCTTAGGAAGATCAACGACAACGCTTTTCATATACCCTTGATTTGATGTGTTGGACCTGTTTGTGTACTCACTCGCAGATGACGTGCCTGCATTTCTTGAAGATTCGAGGTTGAATTCTTTCAAAGAGCAGGGCACTGATTCAGGGACATGGCCTTTGTCCTTGCTTGATGTATAGTTCTTTCTCTGTGTGCTACGTAACTTATTTGCCTTGGTTTCTTTGTCTTTGCTGCTTAATGTGGTTTCTTGCTGGTTATTGCTTATTACTTTACTTTCCCTAAACATTGCGTTTCTGTTATGTTAGCAGCAGGTAGATATAGGCCCGAGGGTTTCTTTTGTAGCTTTTTCCTTGGTGATGAATTGAGTTGTTTCTTCTGTAATTTTGCTCCTGAGAATCCAAACTTAAGTTGTATTTGAGGGTTTGAACATTGATTTGACCCTGACGTTGGAATTCAATTTCATTTTCATCCTCTCTACCTTAATCCTGTTAGATGATTTCTTGTTATTTTGGTTGCAGTATATGTGAATATTTCTGTTTTCTGCATTCTTTCCGACATGTGAATGTCGTTTCCATTTTTCGGCTATTTTGAGGTCATGTCGTTTTTATTCTCGCGTTTCCTGTTATATATAATTTTAGTTGAAGTTCTCCTTTTGTACAGAGACATCGAGATGCAATGGTTTTATTGGTCTTCAGTGCGTTGGGTGTTTTAACTCCCTCCCCGTTTTGTACGTGCACATGTTAAATTTTCATCATCGTTTAGTTATGCATCTTTTTCACGACCATTTTCTGAGCTCATAAATTCCATAACAGAGCCCTGACTGCCTTCCTATGTTTCTTAAAACAAGGATTTATTGGTGTAGGCCATCACAAAGTGGTCTCATCTCAAAGTAAACAAGAACATATAATAATAATACACTTAATTGGCAGCATTAAAAAAAGGTTTGACCAAAGGCTTATAGTGTCCTTGTCCCCGATAATTTGTTGAGCTACTTTAAACAACAAATATACGACCTTGGTGGTGGGGGAAGAGGAGTGAAAAGCTTTTACTTGAAACTCGGGTATTCGTGGTCAACTTCTTCTGCTCTAGAAGCTCGAATGTTTAATTTTTCCCAAATATCTTGTAGTTAAACCTGCAGTTCTTGATTATTGTCATGTAGTGTCAATGCCACGAAGAAACCCAAAATAGGAAGTCAGAGTGTAATGGAACGACTGTCCAATTAAATTATTTCAATTTAATTGAGTTGAAAAACAAAATTAAAAAACTTAGAAATTAGACTTTTCGCTAATAATATAATTTTAGACTTTTTTTTTTTTCTTCTTTTAGGGTAAGTGCTATTCGAGTACTCTCTTGCTCTTATTGAATCAAAACCAAAATCAAAGGTACAACTAAACAAATACTCTACATGGCAATAGCTTGGGTTGTTCCCCATCTAATTCGGTCCTAAACTGCCACTGTTTGTTCAGTTTTAACAAAATCCAGACTGAACCAGACTACTATCAGAAACCAAATTTCGGTTTTGGGCTCAAAATTGAGCTTAATTTGTCGGCTGAAATAGGGATTACACAAGTAGAAATGTCAGTCTCGGCTGCCCCCTCCGGCGTACGTGCCAAAAGAAAAAATCAGGCTAGCCTAGCTTGACCCGGTGAATAAAAGAAAAAATTACAATACGTGTCTAAATTATTGTTATGAAATTAAAATCTAACACAATATTTAAAATATCTTAAAAACATCCTTAATGATATAGTAATTATCTTAATGATATTACATATTATACTATATAATTACATATAAATAATTTTAATGATATTATTATGAGACATTTATAGAATTTTTATAAATTAGAGTCATATTTCAATTCAATAAACGTAATTGAGCCAATTATCTCATTGACCCTGAATAAAAAATGAAGTCCAGCTCGGGCTGAAACTTGAATGGGCCTAGGGCTGGGCCCAGCTCTAGTCGCTCAAATTTTTGAAGAAATTTTCATGTATGTTATCTTTTAAAACTTTCTTTTCATAATACCACAAATGCTCTAGCATGACATAATTTATGCATATAATATAAGTTGTAGTATAGTATAATTTTTTTAAGTATGATATGAATAAACAAAGTTTTTGAAAGTATGGCATAACATATAATTTTCTCTATGTTAAGAAATTAAAAAAACGTAAAAATTGTCTTAAAATATATTGTTTGGTGTAATTTTTCTTTTTTTTATTCTTAAAGAAACCGGATTATTTCAGTTAAAACCGAAGCTAAATTTAAGAAATAACTCTGGACAATAATATAGATGCAAATAGAAGCCTCTGCGAAGTCCGTGAAACAAAAGGCAATAATTTCATTTTTAATCTCTAAATTATACACTTTGTACTATTTTGACGCTTAAACTATAAACTAACAAATCATATCCTTGAACCATAAACTTTTGTACCTAAATTGAAATGTTAAATTTAATTCAAGTGCAAAAAAAAGTTGAGGACTAAATTATACCTTTTTAAAAAGATTAGAAACTTCCCGAGCAATTTACCTTTTTTTTAAATAGAAAATAACATCCTATGGAACTATCCCATATTGGCTACATTGCTTAACAGGAAACACAGGAAACTTATTTGTTAACATAAAGTACAGAATCTTATATAAAGTGAAAATAAGTTTTATGTGATGCCTTTAGGACACTCGAAACTCAAAATGTTTTATCGTTTTTTTTTATAGAATATTTTTTTATTTTTTATTTTCTAATCGAAACATTTTTTTTTTGTTACTTGCTCGAAATGGTTTTTTAGTTCCGAAACTTTTTTTATTATTTTATTTTTTATTAACATGCTTAATATACTTACGCAGAGCATATGCTTATGCTTTTCAATTAGTTATATACAATAGCAAAAGGTGTTAATGCTGGCTTTAGTTGCATATCCAAAAGCTTGTAAAAAGATTTCAAAATAATAAGAAACGATTTCAAAATAATAATAAACAATTAAAAAAAAAAGGATGACTGGTATTTATGAACCTCTATCAGCTCTTTAGTTCACAGGTTTGAACCAAACGTCAGAAAAAATTAACTTTTTGAAAAAAATTGTACGGGCCACACACACATTTTCTAGTCCTAGCTTCGGATCCACTCTATTCCTATCTTTCGACCAGCTTCCTACTCTCTAAAAAGGCCCAACGTTCCACGGGCTCATTATTTTATCCCCGGTGATCGAAGGAAATCGTGCGAAAAAGGGACAACCGGGCAGAGTAATGATGATCTCCAACTTTGAAGCGACAATGCAATGAACTGTTTAGTAGATTTAAAGAGACTAATCGCATGCCTGAGTTAATTTAACTAAGCAAATTTACGCTTTATACAGCAGTAAATTTTTTTTTTATCGTAATGGTTAAAAGTTTTATATTGTTTATTATTAAATTTGTTGGGTTGAAACTGAAGTGAAGTGTTAAATTAAAACTAAAAATACATAACAACAAATTGATGGCTAAAACTAATTTATAAATTATGACCAAGACTCTTGTGCAACACAAACACATAAATAAGGTGGACCACCGGGGGCAAGTTTGCCCTTTTCTAATCTTTGAACTCTCTTTATATCTATTTTGCTTGATTTTTCACTTAAGTATCTAAGTGGGTGTTTAAAAGAGTGATGGGAACCACTTTTATTGTAGCATATGAGAGTTTTACACTGTAGCAATTTTTTTTATTGTTATTGTAGCATGTGAGAACTTTTTACTGTTTATAACTGAGTTTGTGGTTGGAACTGAGTGGTTCCCACCACTACCAAACACCCCCTAAAAGGTTTGTTTTTGTTTTTTTAACCCTTAGACTGATCTCATCTCAAATTTAAAGAAAGGAATCAAATAAAGTTATAGTGTCCACAACTTGTACTCCATTCCAAACCCTTGAAGATTAATAAAATATAACAAAAATCACAAATATTGGAATATGTTCGAGCTATTTTCTGCTCTAGCTCCTTACAATACATATCATTTCCAGGACACCACGAGATTACAATTTTGAAAATGCAATACAAAAAGAAAAAAAACCAAACAAAACAAAAAAATGAAATCTGGTCTCTTGCTTTCTTGGCCTCTTTAAGTGATTTCGACAGGCTCTCAGTGCTAAAAGTTCAGAAAAGCACCCATTTTCCTCGTTTTATGTCTGTTTATAGATTTAAACGATGAAGTTGCATTTTGCGTGATAGACGCCACACATAGTGGAAGCTGGAAGACATCAACAAGTGACATGCTGATGGAGCTTGCAGTTATTATAGGAAATCTGCTAAATGTGTATGGCCGGTGTGGCCCAATGCCAATGGCAATTTGACTATTTAGCAAACTGTAATTTTAGTGTTCTCGCCATCATAAATTTGAAAAGGTTGGTTTGAATCAATTAATTTAAAATATTGTATCATATAAAAACTTTACATTGTAGTTTATTTTTATTTTACACTATAACATATAACACCTTTATACTGTAGCTCACTTTTATTTTATATTGTAACATGTGATAGCTTTATATTATAGTTCATTATTGTTTTATACTATAGCATAACGAGAGTTTACAATGTTTTAGTTTAATAAAATCCTTCAAACTAATTCTCAGTACACATGCATAACAATAACCTATGAAGAGACATACCAACAATTATAATGATGGGAATACATGTAGATGAAAACAATTGCGGAGAAAAAGAGGGAGAACATGGACATATTGATTAGGGATTTAAGAGATCAGACATTGTTAGTGCGTTTTGATGTCAAAGCCACGAAATGCATGTTCTATAAATTTTGTTCTCCAATTAGTACATCACAACACATTCCACGTGATAACTAATCAAAGGGGTCCGCATACATTTTGTGTGTAGCAATGGAAAACGTGTACACAGCATTGAGAAGAAAGCAATTAATTTTCTTTCATGATTTCTCTAGTGGCATTGTTTTAAAACCGCCAAAAAAAAAAAAAAAAAAAAAGAAAGCCAGCCGAAAAATAAAATTAATACTAGTAATCAGCTTTCAAGGTTAATAAGCTTTTGTTTGTTGTTTTTGTTTTTTTTTTTTTTTTTAAAGATTAGGCCCGTTGGACTGAGTCAAACGAGCTCTCATGTGTCATCGTCATATTAACTTGTTTACGAAGGGAGGTATGTTTCAAAAACATCGATGTCATAGATCTGTATGAGTAAAATGTCGACGATTATAGTACGGAAATTGTTAAAGTCATCATGTATAAAATTACGTTAAACTATATTTTGAATTATGCTTCTTTTTTTTTTTTTCAACTATACGTTCAACTTGTTAGGTTTGGATACTTTATTTAAACATGCAGAGCAGCCTGTCATAATGTTATTAACAACATACTGTTTTAAGTAATTTGTTGAATGAAATTTTTAATGATTATGAAAAAACTATTCAGATGAAGATTTATTAGTATGTGAAGAAACACTAAGAACGCTGAAAAATTAAAAAAATAAAAATAAAAAGATATTTTTTTAATAGTGTCGCTATATATATATATATATATTAAACAAAAAAAGCATTAGAAGCCTTATGCGTAACAGGAACTGTTCTACAGTTTTACTCGTAGAAATAACAAAAGCAAAAGCCTAAATTAATGCCACTCTAAGCTCAAAGTTGGTAGTGGGCGTGGGTGTTTCTTTTTTTTGCCCTTTTCCGTATAAGGCCCAAATCTAATACGGCAAAACCGAATAGCTAGGCACACACTAAATGTGCAAAAAGCCGGGAATGGTGGATAAAACAGAAAGAGTAAACTTATCTTTTTAGATAAAAAAAAAAAGAATAAATCAGTTTGGTTTGGTGATGTTAATAAATCATGCGAATTAATGTTGTCGTTTATTATACGATAAAGATATGAGGAATCCAAAAAAAGATCGGCCGAAATGCAAGGAGGATATATCACGTCCTTAGTATTATGTGATGCACCTATTTATTGATATTTGTACTTTTTATCAATGTCATTTTGTTTGATCATCTTTTTTATTTATTTTAATCATAACTATCATAAATACTCTATCTAAATGTCGTACAATAATTACTTTAAATATTAATATTATTCTTCATACTTTTTTTCCACACTTGCATCAAGTTAGGAAACTTAGGAAAAAAAAAAAGATAACACCTTGTTTAAACTCAAGTACCTCTTATATATATATATGATATACACATATATATAAGTATGTATATATCATATATAAGAGGTACTTGAGATATTGAAAAAGAAAAAAAACATGGATGTTACTGAAAATTGAACGGAAAGATGTTCAAAGTATAATATTTGGAGAAAGTTTTGGTTTATGCATAGGCGGATATATTGTACGTTGGTTTTAGTTTATATAAATTGTTTTGGTTTACTGAAAATTGTATATAGAACAGATATATTATACATGGGACTGTATATTGTTACTAATATTTTATTAATGTATTGTACAAAGAAAAATCATTTACAATATTTGATCCTTTTTTTCCTTTCAATATCTCAAGTGCATCTTGTGTATGATATATATATATATATATATTGAAATAATTTAAAATAGGTTGTTAAGTGGGTGTTTGGAAGAGTGGTGGGAACCACTCTGTAGCAAATTTTTTTATTATTACTGTAGCATATGAGAATTTTTTACTGTTCATAACTGAGATTGTGGTGGGAACCACAATTGCCAAACGGGCCTTAAGTTTTTTTTTTTTTTTTGGGCAAAGTTTCATAAGTTAACATCTTTTTTTTTTGAAGCATTCGTAAACTAATTTAAGTGTGGAAAAAAGTATTAAAAATATTATTAATGTTCAAAGCAATCAATGTAGGAAACTTTGATGGAGTATTTACGATAGTTCTGTTTAGGAGACAGAAAATTAATTATGCAAAGTAACATTAATCATAAAATATTTTAAATGTCAAGTATTTATTAGACAGATATACCAAATAATCAAAATGACATGATAGAGATAGAAGAATTCATCAAATGGAAGAATTCAAAATTTGCAATTTTTTTGTCTTTTGATTGATTGATTGAGTTTTTGAGTAGTTGGGAAATTTACAATGCTGTTAATCTCATGAAACATGTTAAAATTGCAAGTATGTAGTTGCTGGATGGGAGTGGCATACAGCAAAAGCAGCGACTTGACTTTGAGTAGTCGCGGTCTCTCCGGAATAACAGCGCTTTGCACTGGTCTAGGAATAACATTCACTTTGCGTGAGCGGTGCAACTCGGGCCCACCTTAACACACCAAGATTTAGATGAAATTTCAACCACATTCACCGTGGGCCCACACTCTCCAAGTCCCTCCGTTCTTTTCTTCTTCGAAAAGTCTCTATTCTTTTTTATTATTTTTATTTTTATGACGTCTCCACTCTATTTTACTTCTGCTTGTGTCTTAAATTCTTTTTTTACTTCCTTTTTTAAAAAATGATTTCGAAATATTACATCTTCTACCCTTTTTTTTAAGTTAAGAAAAAAGAAGTTCAATAATGTTTTCACGTCCCTATATCCATAGACATAAATATCTACAAAATTTTAAAAATTTCAAAGTATCGAAATATTTTTCCACTGTAATATCAATTTGACAAAATATCAAAAGTTTTGGTAAAAATATCGACAGTGAAAAATCTGTAGTGTATTTTGTATAAAGCTTCAGCATATATCTTGAAAATTTCAATCAAATTTCGGAATTGTAGAAAATTAAAAAATTTAATAAACTTTTTCTTTTAAAAAATCTACTAGTATTTTACACTTTTAATGAATAAATATTTATCCTATACATATTAAGAATACTAGCATCAGATGAAGATAATATTTTTATGAGTTTACAAACCTACATGTGGTATATTCATAATTATATTCAGCACTATTCAAGAAATATGTCATGGCATCAATCTTGTTTGAAACAATATAGAATTCCAACCATGTTGAGCCTCATAGCCCTTCATTTTGTTATTGACAAATTTAATATATATGAAGTTTATTATGTAAGTCATGTTTATTTATATTTCTTTTTAATGTTTATTGTATCTTAAAGTATTACAGATATATTTAATATAGATTTCTGTAATTTTTGATTAAATTTCCACCAATATATATATTTTTCTTGAAATTTCTTTAAAATAGAAGTATTGATACTTCTACCGATATCAATATTTTTATCCTTGTCTATATTAATGTATTTTTAAAAGACTCGAACTTTTAGATCTCCAAATACGAGAATTTCCTTATAACATGTTATCGCTATTGGTGGTATTACATTCTCTATCAGCATTTTTATTAATTTATAGATAAGTATTTATGATTATAGACAAAACTATATACGGACAGAGGCAAGCAATCCTTTCGTTGAACTTTTTTCTTTAAATATTATATACAAGATTTTACAAATATTACGTTTGTTTTTCTAAAATCATATTTCGTCCCTATAAAATATTATTACCCCTTTTCCCTCTTAAAATTTTATATCTCATTCATTTTATTTTTTTATAATATTAATATACGTTGCGTTCTTCAAGTAATTTTTCTGGTTACGTCTCTATTCATAGTTTTTTTTGGATGGGGAAAAAAATATCATTTTTATGCTTTCCAATCTCAAAACAGATGAACTACTGTCATATTATCTATTTGATTAATTCCAATCACAAAGCTAACCGCATTACGCGGATTATGTATGTGTTGGACCTCCCAACCAAGCTACCAAGCCAAAAAAAAGAAGGTTTTTTAGACGAATTTAATCTTAGTATATTTAGTAAATATTTTTTTTTTTTTGAAAGAATAATAATCATATTAGGTTTGGTTTTTGGGGAATTGGAGATTTGGACCTTTTTTGGGACGGTAGCGTGGGCGACGACTAATAAAAGAAGTAAAAGGAGATGTATGTAAATAACACGTGGGAACAGTGTGCACGAATCCATAGGCTAATTGTCAGTCACGTGGTTTTTAATTTCTTCGTTTGCGTCGACGTTAAGCTCCGCTAATGCACGACAGCTGCCCATTTATACCTCTTTTATGACTTTCGATTTGGGCAAAGCGCATGCTTTTTTCTTTTTTTTTTTTTCCCGGCAATTACCTCCTCCACCCTGACAAAGTTATCTTTTCTTTTTCGAGAATACTCTTTTACTTTGAAGGATACCGATGCATGACAATTTTAATCGTGGAAAATATGATGCTTTATTTTCGATCATTTGATTGTATTAAAACGATGTTGAAATCGAAAATAATAATAGTAATAAGAATAAGAATCTAATTACTTACACTCCGTTTGATAAATAGATTTAAATTAATGATTTAATTTGAGTTGTGTGATTTGAATTAGGATTAAAATTAGTGATTTAAATTATTATTCAAATTATGTTTAGATGTGTATTTAATTTTAATCTAAATATGAAATAAAATTAAAATTTATGTTTAAAGATATAGTGAATATGGTTTTTAATTTATTAACAAATCTAAAAAAATCTTAATGTCAATAATCCTAAAAAACATACACTACGGATTTTAATTTATTCCTCTATTCATTAGGAAGACAATAAAAAAGAATCATCTTAATTGGATATCAAATGAATAAGTTATGTTTTTCTTTCTTAAAATATAAGAGATAGAATTTTAGCTCTCACTGTAACAAAGATATTCGAGTATTAAGAGTTTAAGGAGGGGTCAGAACTATAAAAACTTGAATTCTCGATACTTATTTGATTCAGATTTAAAAAAAAATAAACACATATTTAAAATATTTTTGATACTCGACTTTAAATTTGAATCTTATAAATTTAAAAAATACATAAAATAAACTAAACGGACTCTTAATTTTTTTTGAGCAATACTACGATGAGACCCACTTAAAAGATTATATATATATGACCTATTTTTTAAAATCGTCGATCTTAATCAAATTGCTTAAAAAGTTTAATTCCATACAATTATTATGTGCCTTTCCTTATACAATCGAGACAAAAAGTAAAATTAATATTAAAAAACTTAAAAGCTTAACAAAGAAATAAATCAAAATGAAGAAAAAAATAAAACAACTTCTTGCGGCCACAACTGTGATCGATGGAGGCTGGAGCAATGACGTCGACAGTAGGAGGCAGAGGAAGATCTCAGTTCGAGCTTTTTTTTTTTGGCGATCTACAATTCAACCGATCCTATCTCGACAGTTGGGGGGCTAGTGGTAGCATGGGTAGACAGCCGAAAGAGGGGGTTACCAGGAGGTCGCGACGAATAAGTGACCCACAAGAGGCGGATCGCGACGTATACACAACCCATGGGAGGCGGATAGTGATCGGCGAAGGGGCTAGGCACGACCCATGACCTCTGGCTTCTATCTCCTTCAGTGATTGAGGCTTTCTGTCCTTGGCGAGTTTAGTCGTTTCGTCATGAGCTCCATCTCGACAGCGTCTATACAAGACAACAGCTAGGTCTAGACGAAATCATGGCTGTGGACACCAGCCGATGACCTCCAATGGTCAGCAACGAAGGAGAAGCATTCCTATTTTTCTGGTTTTTTTTTTTTTTTTTTTTTTGTTATTGAGGTATTAGGTGTGTTTGAACTTATTTTACTTGTGATGAGCCTGTTGATTCTTCACCACTGGATTCATATCCAATCGACAAAAAATTTCTTATTAATGAGAAAAATAATGGGTCTTATTGTAAATTGCCTCAAAATTTTTTTTATGTATTTTATACAAAAAAAAATTATTTCTTTTTCTTTTGTATTCGACTTCCAACAATGTCAAAAGTCTTGCAATCTTAAAACTCGTTTGAAAAACACGTTAGAAATAATAAGTTTAAACTGTTACAATATAAAATTCTCACGTGCTATAATAAAAGCAAAAATTTAATAATATACAAAGCTCTCACATAACTTCAAGTTTTAACAGGTTTCCTAAACAAACTCTAACCTACACTGCCGTAGGCGTGAGAAAAATTGTCTGTGGTGCATTCATATCAAGTCATTTTTATAGCTAGCTTTCGAAAAACATCGTAACATTATTTTCTTTCTATATATTAAATTGAGTAGCTAAAGCGTCTTTAATTTATTTTATTTTTATCTCTAAAGCTACTCGTGCAATCCTGCAATTTCACATGAATACATGGTAGAGATACTGAAAAGCTTCATTTCAAAAAATAAAATAAAAGATATGAAAAGCTACAGCGCCTTAATTTTTTTTTTCTTATTCACTTTAATTGATCCATACGCAAATAAATGAATTAGAAAACAGAGTACAATATGGAGTTGCAACTTTATAGCTTTTGGAATATAACTAAAGGTATGATCATTACTAAATGGATATGATGTGATCATAGCACGCGATTAATAACAAGACTCATTAAAAAAGGATTAACGTGACTAAAATGGATCATGTAAGTGAGCCCGAGTATAAAAAATTTCTCATCCATATAATCATAATTTAAGTAGTTAGCGTTTAGATCAAATTTCATAACACATGTCAATTTGGATCTTTTGAAGATTGTAGATGGACTCGGCATTACACATGCAAAATCATTAACATCGATTAAGCATTTTTTTTTTTTTTTTTTTGCTAGAATAACATCTTATGTGCATCCTGACAGATTTAAACTTGGGACCTCTACTCCTTATCCCATCCCTCCTTTCCCACCATCTAGGCTAGCCCGTGGAGAATAATAGAGACCTTTGGTACTTTGAATGACCACTAGGGACAACTGCAGGCAGCCGCTAGTATAGACGTACCTTTCAAAAGGATGCCCAGAGCACCTCAGCCAAAACAAGGCTTTCCTAATGCAGAAGACAGGCAAGTTAAGCAACTTCCATTCTAATTAAAAAAACTAATCTAGATCCCTAAAAGGTAAGGAAAACTCAAAGGAATGAATAACCTCTAAAATTCCTCCAAATTAGGGGATCTTTGGCGCCATTATTCTCTGTGATTTCTATCTTCTAGCTCCTATTTTCTACATTTTATTCTCGCAGTGTAATTCCCCCAAATTAACTCTAGAGTGGACACACTCGTAATTGGCAATAATAAAGGGACAATTATTCAAGAAAGAAAAATAGCCTAACAGCAATTAGGACAACTGTTGTTCATGATAGGGCTACCTAATATTGGACCAACCCTCATCCCAACTCAAAACTTTGGCAAATTTATGTGCATTAAATACGTGGTCAAGTCTGTCAGATGGCCTGATTCATCTTGTTTAATTCATGCATTTACAAATTATTTAGACTAGTCAAGTTTGTGCGTCAACTGCAATATTCATTCAACTTCATGCACTGGCATTACATTATGTTACAGCAGTCGGCCTCACCGACTTTCTTGCCACCCAAGCCATGCACATTTTTAAGATTTATTTTTTTGAGGAAACGTGTTGTGTATTATAATATGTAATGAAAGTTCCTCCAATCTTTCGAGGACAGCACACCAAAGAAAGCTAGGAGGGTTAATTTCATTGTACGTTGGCAACACGCAAATAAGAAATGAAAGTAACAAGCAAGATAAGTACGTAAAGAACCTTTAAAAGCAGTAGATGTTTAAAAACAAGAAAAAAGAGGCAAGTAAAAGCTTTGAAATTGAAGAATTGTCGTCTCTTTTATGGGCATCTGGAAAAGCGAGACCACGAGGCACGAGCACAGCAAAAGAGCACGCGTATCTAGATATATTATTTTGGTACCGTATCTAATTCAACATAATATCATATATTTTTTTGAAAATAACTTTAATATTTTATTCATGTTTTTTTTTTTTGTTTAAAATACATCAAAAACGTATTTTGTAGTTTCTAAATATACCATTCTAAAATTCTGAATGGGAAAAATAATTTCTAACTTAATGTTTAATCAATAAACATCAAAATTAATCTCATAGAACCATAAAAAAAAAAAACAAAAATAAAAAGATGAAGAAATCTACAAATATTATTTTTTTCTTAAATTTTGCTTAGAATGGCGACCAAATCAACTAAAAACCTAAATATTAATACTACGCATTCTGGAGTTGTAACATTTTCATAAATTCAATTGATTAAAGCTATATATATTTTTTAAAATATTTGTATTGATATTTTTGTGATAGAGTATGAAAAAAAATACCTTTCCTATAGAGTAATATCTTGAACCCTCAAATATGCATTATGCTTTCTCCGTTTGTATATTCCTTTCTTTTTAATGTAATTTTTTAATTGATGAGCTTAAGGCTCGTAAACATGTATAGTAAGATAAATTAATATTGTAAAAAAACCTCATATGTGCGCTTCAACAAAAAAAAAAAAGAAAGGATAAATTGTTCCAGTAGTCTCTAAATATAAGTTTTACAAAAGTGAACATTTAGTCCTAAACTTTTTATGTTTGATTTATCAGTCTTTAATTTGATTTAGTTGCTGAGGGACCAATTTAAAGGTCAAGTAGCTAATTTTAGAAGAAAAAAATGATAAATTAATCCTAAAATTATCTAAAAGGTGACAAAATGATCCCAAAATTATCAAGAAAGTGACAAAATAATCTTCAAATTTAAAAATTTAGTTGTTAAATTGGTCTCTCAGTAATTAAAACGAAAAGTTTGAGATTGATAAATTAAAAATTAAAAAATTAAAAATTAAAATCATACTTTCTTAAAAAGTTAGAGGCTAATATGATAATTTACTAAAAAAATCGTAAATTGATTCATTAAGATTAAAAATACTAATATAAGTATTTTGTTTGTGCTCCGAATTATAAAAAATTCTTGGTGAAGAAAAGAAAATAACCGAGGAGGGCAAATTGTCTACTTAGAAAGTCAGCTCAAGCGGCGGAAAGAGCATTCAACAAAAATAAAAAGCACGTGAGTCAGGCAAGTCAGTAAGTGGAAGAGGAGAAAGTTTGACAAAGACCAGCGCAGCAACAACAACAACAAACAAACCATAACTTACCGTTATATTCCACGTCGAGTCCATTAATACTGTCTCAAATTTTTTTTTGTCTGGTTAATTTTTTTTTTTTTGACACATCCTTTGAATTTAATAATTTAAACATATAAATAATATCTAAATATTAAAAATAATAAAATTTAATTAAAAATACTTAAAAAGATAAAAATAAAATAAAATAACAGATGTTGATTCTTCAACTTCAACCCTTTAGACCAAGAAATAATTAAAAAAAAAAAAAAAAAAGCTTAGTTGGAACTTGGCAGAGAGGGTGTTCCATTTTTTATTAATGATAAGACAGACCTCGAGGAAGTCGTGTGCTAATTAAGAAGCGGTAGGCCCCATCAACCCCCTTCTTACTCTTTTACTTCAATATTTTATTAATTTAAAAACTCCACTTTTTATTTGGTAATGTAATATGTTATATATATTGTTTTTCTCCTTCTCCGTCACCGTTAGCTCATGTATTTTATTTCTCGTGGGTGTCTTCAATATATACGTTGAAGTGGTATATCAATATTTGAAAACATCATATGAATCTCTCCAAGTCTTATATGAACAAGTACTGAGAGGAAAAAGTCTCATCTAAAATACCCAAAACAAAAAATGTCAAGAGCAACCGTTGAGCTCGATTTCTTTGGATTGGAGAGGGACTCCTCCTCCTCTTCCGAATCCCAGTTCCAGAAGTTTCTTCACCGCCAAAGAAGCTTTCGTGGTTCGTCTCTTCCATCCACCTCCAGAATTTTTTCTTTCTTTCTTAATCGTAAATTTGTGTGAATTTCTTTTGTGGAATTTATTGTTCATCGCAGATATTCAGAGTGCCATTTCGAAGATCAAACCAGAGCTTCTGAAATCCGTGATAGCGTCAGGGTCGGCGAACGACCAGAAATGTTCGAAAAAATGGTTGTCGGTGCCGTCCAGCCCAAACGACATCAACGCCGGTGATGATCAAACTGGTAATTTTCCTGTTTATGTTCCCAACAACAAACCCAACAACCTTCAACAAACTATCAATACAGCTCCTCTCACCATCTTCTACAACGGAACCGTTTCTGTTTTTGATGTTCCTCCCGCCAAGGTCAGTTTTTTTTTTTTTTGGAAATTAAATTGATTCTTTCCTTTTCGTGCCATGATTATGTATTTATGTATAATTGTGTGATTTTGAATAATAGGCGGAGATCATTCTGAAGCTTGTGATGGAAGGAAGATCAAACGCCGTTGATCTTGATCAACCGGTTTCTTCCACCCATCAAACGCAGCTGCTTGATAATCTTGACGGAGGTCTGTAGGGTCCGCCAGAATATCAAAATTTTTATTTTCTATATTGTAATGATCAAATGAGAGTATGATTAAATTTTTTTTTTCATTTAAGTTAATAATTAGGAGTACAACTGAAATTTCCGTATTCTCGTAATTAGTAATTATTTCTAATCATTGGAATTGGTTTTTCACAGATCTGCCACTTGCACGTAGGAAGTCACTGCAGAGATTCTTGGAGAAGCGCAAAGAGAGGTAACCTTACTTGTAAAGAATTACTACTACATTTATAAAATATTTGTTACATGTATGTATGTGTGTGTGTGTGTGTGTAACTCTTTGATAATAATGCGTGAGGATATGTGAAAAGAGGGGTTATTATTTGTTCCAGATTAATCTCCTTGTTTTATCAAAACGACAAAGTTTCATTAAACTCCAATATGATGATCGTGTCAAGAATAGGAATGAGAAAAATACTCAGTTCAAAAATTGGAATAGGAGAGAATATCTAGGGTTTACGTTCATATATTCTTTATTTTCAACTGTTTTTAATTTAGTTTAAGGAATTTAACTATCGGACGATAAAGTGAATTACGTGATCATGGAAACTAGTCTATAATTAGAGACCAATGAAGGAGGCGTATTCTTTGAAATTTATAGAAACCATTTAAGAACATTACTGAAATTAAGACCTAAATTATATTGTCACATGCGAGAGCTTACAGTATAAAAACTCATGTTAGGTTGTCAAACACACTCAAAAACATGTGACACTTTTTATTTTCCATTATTTTTATACGGGAAATATAACACTTTTACTTTGTTCACTTCACCGTATAAGGTAATATCTGTACTAAAAGTGACCTACTAATTTCATGAAAATTAGGGAGATATAAGGGTTAAGCTGGAAGCAAATTTGCAGTGGAAACGGTGACAAAAATATCACTTTTCTTTGTTTCTTGTGTAAGAAGCATATTTGATTATATACTAATATGAACTCTGTCAGTCTGGTACTATTTCGCGTGTTCGTTAGAATTTCCACGCCTTTGAGAATAGTGTAGTAAAACATCATCACAAAATGCTGGAAATCAAAACTTTCCTGCAGAAAAAGATAAAAGAGAAAAGAAAAAAAGAGAGCGTAGGCGTGGCTTTGTTTGAAAATCAACCCAACAAACACGCCTTTTTGATATAAATCACGTGTTTTTTTTCACAGGATGACATCTGTCTCCCCTTACGCCTGCTACGCCTGAACGCGACTGCGCGCTTTCAGAGGCTGACCGTCGGAAAGATGAGTAATTTTCCAAGGTCTAGAAGATAAGATAACGAAGACATTATTATATTAAATAAAAATGTGCTTTTTTAAAGGAAAGTATCTTAGTTTATACTAGTTATATAATCTCGTTTTGCTTTTTAAAGGAGCTGAAGCAATTTCGCTTTTTCCTCCTTTTCCTCATGAATTGGCTAGACATATATACATATATATATATATATAAATATTATATATACACAGTAGAAAATTGGGTTGGTTGGGACATCCATGGTAGTTTGGTTTCACGTTTTGGTGATGTTCTTTTTCTTTTTTTTTTTTCTTTTAGGGATTAATATTTGTTGTCTGAGTCTCCTTCCTCCCACCTTCCTAATGTAATGTGGTCCTTAGGCCATTCTTTTATTCCTAACGCTGTTATTTACTAATGTCACATGTAAATTTAACTTTCATTTTCTGTATTTCCAACCTTGACCCATATGCTATATTAATTATCATTGAATTTCGTGGAAGCTTGCCTTTTTGTCAATTTGCTTAGCCTTTAACAAAATATGAGTTAATTATTTGGTTCTGAAATTTGGATTCACATTTAATTTTTTGATCTTGATCAAATTAATATATTTGGTTCCGAAATTTGGATTGAGATCTTCTTTGATCATTTACGTATTTGATTTAAGCACGTAAGTTGCCCATTTGTTACACATAAAACGTGAACCTTTTATTTAATTCCAGAAAAATTCTAGAATTAGGTGAAAAAATAATTCTAGAATTAGGTGCAAACATTGGTAGAACAGGCCAAATACATCTATACCCAAATCCCTTATAATTTTTTTTGGAATCTTTTTGTTAGTTACAGGGGATCAACTAATTGATTATTCTATGCCCTATCTAGCCAAATTAATAAACGTGAAATACAAAATCATTTTTAAAAGAAAAAACAGAAAATCAACAAGGCACAAGCAAATGCCAAAGACAAATTTGGTAGGCAAAATCTGTGCTGACCACCGAACAACTCTTAATTTATTTATTAATTTTAATTTTGGGAAAAAGAACGTGGAAGATATATATGTCGACCATGTTTTAGGTGGTGCAGAGATCTAGAAAAGTAGACAGGCTATGGTGGTCCAAGTCATGTTGCGTTGGTTGACTTGTGAACAATACTACTTTCAAACATATAAAACGTGGGTGATTGCATACATACATACATATATATATATATATATATGTAGGGTGAATAGTGTCTTTTTTTTAATTTTTACTTTTTTTAAAGCAATATATTTGTTTGCTACTAAAATGAGATTGCTGAATACTAATTATAGAAAACATGGTCAAAGATTCTTTTCGTAAAGAGGTTGTCTTATGTTCTCGAAACTAATAACAATTAGAAACAAAAAAAAAAAAAAAAAAAAAAAGATACACGTATAAAGACATTTTACTCAGCCTCTCCAAGACACCAAGAGAGCATTACTTTTTTTTTTTTTTTTTGAGGGGCATGGACTTGTAATTAGCAATGTAGAAAAATAATACTTTCTATTTTACTCCCTAAAAAGAATACAATGAATTGTTTGTTTAATTACATAAGTATGCTAACACAACATATAATTATACAAATTTTATATTTTTTTAGAATTTGGAATACTTAAAATTCATTGAGAGGGCTATAGGAAGATATTAAACTTATAAAACAACAAGGAAAAATCCTGACATTTTTCCATATAACTATTGTAGATGTTGTAATGATGGAGAGAAATTCATTAATAAAATTCAATTAAATTGAATTTAATTAATGAATTTATTCTTATAAATCATATTTTTGTAAAAATCACGATAATGCATAAATGAGCAATATTGATAGGAAATTCTATTGTAGACTTGATGCGATATTAGATATTGCTAAATACAGATTTTGAGAGTTAAATGCTTGAAAATTTGTGAACAATATCATAAACCGAATTTTGTATCACAATTAATTATAGTATTGTGGTATAAACTAATGAATGATTAAGGTATAAATCAAAATAGAAGAGCATGTCAAGACTCCAAGACAATGTAAAAGAAGTATGACGTAGTGTAAGTATACTGCTAAAGTAAAAACACAGATATATAAAATGTTGCGTTTGAGGTTCAAAGGTGAACCAAAGAATAAGTAGTATATTTTATATTGCTTAAGTATACATTTTTCACTAGTTTTACGCTAACAGTACAATAAAAATACTGTGTGGTAAAAATCACATTGTGTAAAGTGGTGGGTCCCACCAAGGGGATACTTGAATGGTAGATATTAGGTCTCCACACCCCTAATTGTGGCCCAATCTCTAATTGCCAATTACCCCTAATCATAATTGGGTCCCCGGAGGGGTGGTAGTAGTTAAAAAAAAAAATCTAAGTAAATAAATTTTTGGATAAAAACTTTAAGTAAGAAAACTTTCTCTCATTTTTTTTCCACCACCATTCACGGCAGCCTTGGGATTTCTTCTTCCAAGAATTTTGTTCAAAACCAATACCTCACCAAACCTCTTCCAAGCAAGTTTAAAGTAGGATCAAGCCTTAAGCTCAAGGTTTTCTTGATTTTCAAGGTAAATACTAAACTTTACCCAAGTTTTAGGGATTTTTTCTTTGATAAGGTTTCTTCTTGTCATGAATCATGCCTAGGAAGTTGGCAAAATCAAGGGTGTGGAAGGTGTACAAGCTCATCACTTTTTCCTTAGTAAAAGCCTAGTTTTTAATGTTGAATTTATGGTTATTTGTTTTGCTTTGCTTTGTTTTGTTTTGTTTTTCAAGTAAGGCATGTAGTTATTTAGGTTAGACTATGGCATGTTTATATAATTTTCAAGTGTGTGGTGGTGATGAGTGGAATAATTAGAGGTTATATGCTTAACGTTTAATATGGTTTTGAATTTGAATAAAGATTTGCAAGTTTTTTTTTTTAAGGAATGGAATTTGTTGTTTTTCAACAAGATTATTTGCTAAAAAGGTTTTGGAACCTAATTAAAATAGTGGGTGTACTGTGTTAAAGTAGATTTTTGTGTAAATTAGCAAAGGAATAAATTGAAGGATTTTCACAAACTCGACAGATTTGAAAAAAAGGCCAAAAACTTCAGTGTGCAGTGGGAATTTTAGAAAAGTTAAAGCATAAAAGTTGTAGATCTCGACGAAACTGTTAGGAATTGTAAATGGTTCGTCGAAATTCGCCACCCTTTGTGAGATACAAATTTTGCAAATTTTATTAAAAGTTGTAAAATTTTTTTACGGGCAAAAACGTCATTTTATAAAAGGAATTTGAGTATGGAACTTTGGAAAGATTTAATCCTTGTGAAAAATAGAGATTTATGGTTTAAAAAGATTATTTTTGGTTCTGGGGGCAAAATTGTCAAAATTTTTAAATCCAGGGTAAAATTGCAAAGTTTTGTTAAACTTATGTTTTAGCGCAATATAAGAAACCCGATACCCTAAGTTATTGTTCGATAGCTAATGAGCAACAATTTTCATTAAAATAACAAAATCGGGTTTGGGGAATTTAAAAAGGCCCACGGAGGGCAAAATCGTTATTTTTTGTAAAATGTCCTGAACGGACTCGAAACATCCGAAATAGGAAAAAATGTTATTAGTAAGAATTTTCTCCTTTTATTAGAAACAATAGGGTAGAGTGAACCAAGAGGGATTGAATCCTTGATTATTGGAGTTGTTAATTGTAGAGCAACATGATCTATTAATCGATGAGTGCTTTATATTGACTAATAGATAAATAGTGATAATTTGGCTAATGACGATATAATTAGCCAAACAGGTTACTAGATGAATAAAGGAGGAACTGAAGTCTGCCTATACAATAGCACTTACAAGTAAGTGCCAATCCCACATAAAGCATGCAATAGTAGGTTTTCGGGTATAATATATATAAGTACATGTACCTGTGGGTATTATACAATTAAAGAAGTGTATATGTTTTACACTTAGCACATGAGTATATTGTCATGCATGGTGACCATAATAATTGAACTGGTAAATGAATTATAAAAAAGAAGAAGAGAAAAGTGTCATACCAGCTTCCGATTTAAGGGGAGTTTAAAGATATGTTATGGTCTTAGTATTATGAAGACCTATATGCACATGTGGTACAAGCACTTGGGCCCTAGTTGAAGATAAGGTATGATGAGAATAAAGAATGTTCATAAGAAAACATAAATGGTTCATGCATACTAGTGAAGGATACATGTAGGCTACGATTGGGCTTACTGAGCATAAGCTTACCTAGTTATTTCATGCTATAGGTATTGCCACTAAGAGGTCAAAGTGAACTCACTGATGAGTTGGCGGCAGGGTATGAGCTGTGTGCAGGTCCGGGTATGGATATCGCTACAATCATGTTTCCACATATTATATATTTAAAGTTAACTTAGAACTTGTTGTAAATTGACATATGGTATGGTTAAATAAGACAAAACCTCTCTGAAAAATGTTATGTTAAGCATATTAAGTTATATATAGAGAGTTTGGTTATGTATACATAAATATAAAAAGAAGTTTGTGTATGCCTGTGTGCTCCACTATTACTATTTAAAAAAAATTCCAAGGCTTTTCATAAAAACGTAAGTGAGGAAAATGTTAAAACACGGCCTGAAAAATGGCAGGTCGTGATAGATATAATCCAAAAATAAAATTTAATCCACTATATTGATTTATTTTGCACATTTCAAAATAATGTTATAACTTTAACAAATAAAATAGGAATCAAAAAGTTCTCTTGATTTCTTATGATACATTTGGCAACTTCCTTTTAAACCAAAAGTTTAAATATTATTATCGTATTTTCTCTTACAAAATTTAAATTGTTACATTGTTTTTAATTCAAACTTTTATCGTAAAAAAAAAAAAAAAAAAAAAACCTTTCATTCTAATTGTGTTTCCAAATGTAAGCTTAATATAAAAGGTTCACAAATATCTATCATATTTTATTATATATTTTTAAGTTTACATTTTTAGTACATAAGCTAGTCATTCTGTTACTGAAGCTTGTTGAACAACTAAAAACTCCTAAAAAGACACGGAAAATGATAAGAGAGAACGCATGGGAAAGGGAAAGACAACTAGTAGTAAATTAAAAACAAGAGAGAGAGACAGAAATAAAAATTGATGTATGATGTATTAATGAACAAATTAGGTACGTCCACTAAGTTTAAATCATTGGATTTTAAAGTGAAAAGAGAACAATTGAATTGGTTCAATTAATTGGTTGGATATAGGCACTTGAAGATAAGAACTGAAAAGATGAAGCGCCAAGGAATCGCACCTGAGTTGCTGCAGCACATTATATCCCAACCTCTTTCCTTATGGAATCAGATTCGTTTCTTGTTTTTAAAATGCTGAGTGAGAAGTTTAAAAAGTGTAGTAATTAGATAACAAAATGTTAAAATATAAGATCACGATGCCATGACTTTGCATTTATGCGCCGACTCCGAATCACTCATCCATAAGAGAGTTTAAAAGTGTGGTTAAATATTAAAAATTTAAAACTAATATCAAGATTCCATGGCTTTGTATCTATGCCATGATAACTTTGTTTACTAATCATCTCACTTATCCACAAGGGAATATAACGGTGGCGTAATAGTGATTTTGGTTTGGTTTAGTTTGGTTTTTCAATCTTAACGGAAAAATAGTGGCTGTTTCTATCCATTATAAACTAATGATTCGTTCTCTTCTAACTTTAGACTAATTATTTTGTGCTTCTGATTGGAAATGTGAACTGGATTGAGCTGCCAATCGAGCGCAACGACCACTTGGTTTCATTTAGGCGAGGTCAAGTATAATAAGTTGTCACGGTATGTCACGATATAAGATTTGGTGCATTGAAAGTCGTCAGATATAATTTAAAAAGACAAAAAAACCAATATTATCATAAATTCCAATGAATTAAAAAAGGGGACTAAATTAGGCAAGCTGTAACACCCCGAAGTTAATTAAATGGAATTAGAATGTTAAATGGTGAATTAGTGTGCCATGATAAGTGTTTTAAATTTAATTTGATTATTTTTGTGGAAACCTTGTGTTAATTACTTTTTATGATTTTTAAATTATTCTAAATTATTTTTTATTGTTAATTTAAGTTTTAATAAAACAATTTGATTTGAAAACAGTGCGTAGTTGCTCACAGCTTTGTGCAATTACTTTTCTCTCTCTTCTTCTATTTATTTCACTTTATCTCTCTTTCCTCTCATTTTCTCTCGCTCATTCTCTCTCTTCTCTTCCCCTCTCTCGGGTTCCCTCACTCTCTCTCATTCTCTCTCTAAAATTTTGAAACAAATTTCGTTTTTAAGTTTCGAGCTAGGAGATCGAAGGCTCGGGAGCAAGATTCAACAACAAAAACAACGTTTTCAAGCTTTGATTCGAGGTTAGATTTTAAAATTCAAAGTTTTTCTATTTTTCAAGATTTTCTTGCATTTTGAAATTTTAGAGTTTCTAAGCCTAGAAAAGCTTCAATCTAAGTTAGATGGACTTAGATTAGCTAGAATGTGAACTTCATTTCATTAAAAACGGATTAGAATCAAGATTTTTCATTTTTTCTCTATTTTCTCTATTTTCGGGTTTTTGAGAAAATCTTGTTTAAAAATTGTTTTAAATCATTAAAAAGTGTTCTATTATGATTTTCTATTATTTATGATGATTATCTATGCTTGGGAATTGAGAAAATAGGTTAGATTTGAAGATTTGAATTCGGGAATGCCGAGACCCGTGCGTAGAAATTTCTAGAATTTTTCCAGATCGACAGGCCGAACTTCGTGTTCGGCAGGCCGGATTCAAAGGATTGGCAGGCCGGATTCATCCGACCGGCAGGCCGAACCTGAAGATGTTCGGCCGACCGAACCTGTTCCTCCGACAGGCCGAACTGTGCAGTCCGACAGGCCGAACCAGGGGAACCGGCAGGCTGACCGAGCCAGGAGAAATTTTGTGATTTTCACCCGTTTTAAATTGTTTTGAACCCTGATTTAAATTTCAACCTTGTACAATGATTTCATAAACCTAAATGGCACACTAGGACACCATGAGATGATTTAGTATCATAGGATACCTCGGGTTAGATGCTAATGAGCTAAGTTACTATGCATTTAG